>JZKD02S1966181.1:11966-24290 GCA_000966675.3 Picea glauca
AGTTGTTGTGTTTATGTCTGATGTTCAATGATTTCTGATGCTGTCTATGTTTATTTCTACATAAGTAATCCTTTAATATGTGTTGCAAATTGATCCTGTTGCATTAAACACATAAAATTTCACTTGCAAAATTTAATTTAATCAAGTTTATCAAGTCTTCGTCATATTTTTAGATCATCCTTGTATCCTCATAGTTTGCTATCATTTCTTCCATGAAAATTGTCCAAGTGATGAGTGATTTGTGAGAACAAAGCCATTGATACCACAAAAATTGATTGGGTTCTAAATATAAATAAGTAATTCATACCTTTTTTGTATGTGGCACATCATGTAGATCAAAGAATTGCTCCATCTGAAGTATCCATGTGATTGGATCCTTGCCATCAAACTTCCTCATATCGATATTAGGAAAGTGGTTGGTCTTCAACACAAAGTTGGAGTTTCTCCATTCTTGATTCATCTTTCTTGTCTCCTCATCGTTAATTTCATGGGATATATTTTCACTTTTAGGTGTCCTCTCTATTAGGAAATTTTTCAATCCTTCCATGATATCCCTTTTTAAACCTTCAATATTAGTATTTATTGCCTCCAACTTAGCTTCAGTTGAATCCATCATCCCTTATAGTTCATCTTTTGTTATTGTCTTCTTTTGTAAATCATTTATGTGCCTGCACATTTCTTCACCTTCATCAAGAGTCCAAGTAGGAATGTACGGAGGCTTAATTGGTGTAGAAGTTCCCTTTTTTGGTGGCATGTTGGCCAAGTATCACTTTTAAATATTGATTTTGAGGTGGTTCTACTAGACGATCTTTCTTCTATTGTATCTCCAAACTTTCATCCCTTATGGTTCTGAAAAATTATTTTTGTAGTTCTCTGATGTCTTCTCTGCAATTCCATAGGTTTGATTAAATTGGATGTACCAAGTGGAAGTTATGGTAACTTCCCCACACCTTGCTGATTTTTGTCCCTTCCATGTGAGTGTACTTGTAAAGCGTGCCAAGATCACAATATATGATATTTTATTCTGAACCCTGTACCAGAAATACTATAGATTTTCCATTGTCTAATGCAACCCATCTCACTTAATTTGGATACTCACTGAAGAAGATATCATTGCTTTACTTGGAAGACTTGTTTGAGACTAGTTAATATGACTAGTCAGATACCCTATCTTGCACAGGGTGTATCTAAAAAGGTAGGATGGCCCAAAAGAAGAAATTTGTATCAAAACTACCTTGATAATTTATGTGAATATCCTCTAGATTTCAGAGTATGAAATATTACAGAAAAAAATGTTATAGCAAAAATTTAGTGATGACTAAATTCAGGATGATTCCACAACCCTATATTACATAGGATATATCTCTGAAATTATAAGGCCTCGGGAGCTTAAATTTGAAACCCACGTACCTTAATTTGTATGTTAAATATTCTCCAAGGGGTTCCTACTGAAATTCCAAAGAAAATGAATTATAGGGAAAATTCCAAGGTGTCTCAGATGTAGCAGTGAAACTCCAAGACCTTGATCTCTGATACCAAATGTTAAGAACCAAATATCAAAATAGTATAAAAAAAACCTCAGAATAAGTACTCAACGCCTTGAAAAAGATATAATTTCAGATAATAAGCTTCTTCAAGGGGGAAACCTCCTTATACACCACATAAATTTCCAAATACAAGATGAATCCAAATGAAAAGGTCTCCTTGGTATATATAGGAGACTAGGAGGTACAATTATAAATAATGGACCCAACCTGACATAAATAAAATAACATCAATAATGTAATTTTCCTCAATTAAGGGGTAAAGTGCCACTGTTTAGGGCTTAATAGTGAGCCCCATGTTGTACTATGACACCATATGTTTTTAGAAGATGAAATATAAAAATTATGGTCCTCGGATTTACTTATATATGTTACAATGTGTACATACATGAATTTTCTTTCTTTACTTCAGTTATGTGACAAATGTCAATATAAAACATAATTAGCATATGCATCGGATACATAATTAGAACTTCTAGGTATGTGACTGTAAGTAAAAAATAAAAGTATAGTTCCAAAAGTCGGACCCGTAGGAATCGTCAGAGTAGAGTACGGTCTCGAACACGATAACTATTGTTTAAATGACATACGACTAATTAGGATTCCAAGAGAAGCTCTAAATATCAAACACCATGTGAAATGGAGTCACGTAAAAGATCTATAATGGTTCTATACTTAGCCACATTATTAGTTTATGGCTCTAGATAAATGCCACCTGAAGATACCAATTGGCCTTCGGGTGAGTAACTGACCCATGCGACGGAAGCCATCTTCCATGTATGACAACTAACATCATCTGTGAATCCTAAGTAAACTAACAACTCCATAGACATCTTCCAACCAACGGAAAACTTGATAAGCAAGTCGATGAAACAAAGAAAAAGATGTATATACACTAAGATACACTAGTATACAAAAGGTCATGCCCAATATTGAGGGATCAAGTGTAATATCTTTTAAGGTAGAGCCCATTTCCAGTCTCATCCATCATATTCCCTTCATAATCCTCTAATTCATAGGCTCCTTTTTCCAAAACACATTGCACGATATAAGGACCGTGCCACATGGGGTTAAACTTGCCTTCCCCGATGGTTCTTTGGCTTGGTCATATAGGAGAACCAAGTGACCCTCATCGTACTGTCAAGGAAATAAAGACCTATCATATTGAACCTTAACATGTTGTTTATTTTCTTCGATAACCATAGAGGCATCTCGACGCTTCTCATCTAGGTGCTCTAGGTGTACAAGGCATTCTTAAAGATCGAATGTGTTAGGTAGGAGCTCAATTTCTAGTTTAAGGGAATGGATTTTGCATTAAATTGGAAGGATCAACTCCATGTTGTGTACTAATTGGAAATGATAAAAATTGGTGGAAGTATTAACCTAGGTTCGATATGCCCAAAGCACAAGGTAAATCATTAGATGCCATTCATATTTACTCTGGCTAACCTTTTTTGCAAGATGGTCTTGATATATTTATTCACTGCCTCTACTTGTCCATTTTACTGGGGATAATAAGTGGAAGAATAAATGTGCTTAAACCCCAGTTTTGATGCTAACTCCTTCATCATTTCATTCTAAAAGTGACTTCCATGATCAGTGACAATCTACTTTGGGATTCTGAACTAGGATATAATTTGGTTGAATACAAAGAATGTTTTCATCTTACCATCGGATTTAACAATAGGCATGGATTATGCCCATTTACTGAAGTAATCCAAGGCCAAAATAATATGTTGATGCCCCCCAGCCAAAGTTGGGCTATAGTCCATAAACTCTACCCCCCACTTGGTGAAGGGATCGATGGTGATGACTGGGTGAAGAGGGGATGGATGCGAGTGCATTTTCTAAGCAAACACCTAGAAAGGGTGACACTTCTTGACCGCTTCAACACAATCTTTAAAAATTGATGGCCAAAAATAGTTGGCTCGCAAAATGTTTTGGGTTGTCGCAAGCCCAGATATATGACCACCACATGCCCCATGGTGATAGTCATTGAGAACCAACTCAGCTTCATCATGAGTCGATAAACTACGTAAAATATTATCTACTCCTCGACGATACAAAGTGTCACCGATGATAAGGTATTTTTTATCTTGATGACATATACATCATCGATCGCCTCTCGAAAGATGTTGGGATAACTTCAAGGTTTGAAGATAAATTGGAATGTCTACATATCAGGGATTCAAAGACGAGATAGCGAAGATAAGTTCATCCATGAATGAATCGTCATGAATAATGTCTTCATCCAGTCGAGGGAAGTCTGATATCAACTAAGACAAAACTAGTGATTTCTTAGACTTTGCCGAAGCAAAATCGAGATAAAACTCTTGCAAAATAAAAATCCACTTATTTTATTTCCCCCCTGTGATACGCTTGGTCAGTACATATTGAAATGTATTGATATCTACAACTACGGTAGTTTTGCAAAGTAATATATAATGTCACAATATTTGAACATCATGTATGACGACTAAGGCTAGCTTCTCAACGTGAGATTATTTAAGTTCATGACCGACCAATTTTTGACTGAGATAATAGACAATGTGCTCATGGATCTCATCATCCTCCTAAACTAGATCCATACCAACCATCCCTTCGTACACGACGATGTAAAGAAAATAGACTCTACTGTAGTCGGGAGGCTTAAGTAGAGGCATCAATACCAAGGATTTCTTAAGTGAATCGAAGTATTTATGTGCTTTTTCATCCCATATAAACGGAGTATCCTTCTTCAAAAGATGCACAAAACCCTTAGTTAAATTGGCATAGTTCACTATTAACCAACGCAAGAAGTTATCCTTCCCCTGTAAACCTTGAAGTTGTCTAATGTTGTGCGAGGAAGGAAATCGAAGTATTGCCTCAACCTTCATAAGATCCACCATGATACCATGCTTAGAGACTAAGAATCCTAAAACATGGCCAGACCTAATGCATAATATGCACTTGTGAGGGTTCAAACGGATGCGATAGTAACAAAATCTCTCAAATACTAGTCAAACATGAGAGGAGTGATCTACTCTCTTGCGAGAGTGAGCAGCATTATCATAGAGGTAAGATTCAACAATATGTTTGAGATTGTGAAAAGAAAAGGTCATGGCAAGTTGGAAGGTTGATCTGGTGTTTTTAAGGCCGAAAGGAATTTTTCAGTATGAAAAAGTACCCCAAGGAAAAATAAAATTTGTCTTATGTTGATCCTCTGGTTTGATTTGAATTTGATTATATTCTGAAAATCCATCCATAAAAGAAAAAAATTCACTTCACACACACTCATCAAGAATATGGACAATGAAAGGAGTCGGGAAGTTGTCTTTAGGACAAGCCTTGTTCACGTCTTGAAAATCCATACACATGCATATGGTTCCTTTTTTCTTATTCACAGGAATGGGGTTGGACACCCATTCGGTCAAGGGAATTAGATAGTTGAAACCAACATTAAGTATCTTTTCTACCTCTTCCTTAATAGCAGGAGCCTTCCTATCATTAACAAATCTAAGATGTTGTCAAATAGGTCTAACATCTGGATAAGTTTTGATCTCATGTTCTACAATGTTGGGGTCAATCCCTGGCATCTCTTTGTATGACCAAGTGAATACATCATGAAATTGTTTCAAGAGATCAGTGTAGATCTGAATTTCTTCGGGAAAGTAATCTGCACCGATATATACGTTCTCAATTTTGTGAAGAATTCAAGAGATGTTGATCGTGACAATAGGATAAATGTTCACCATGTTTCCTTCAACATAAACATCATGCATATCTAGCGGAACCACAATGTGACCAACCATCTCACTCAAGGTAGATCTAAAGTCATCCTGTTCGATCCTAACAAGGTCTGGGAGGAAATAAGAATGATGATGCATATCCTCCCAAGGCCTATCAGTACCATTCATGGCCTCTAATATGGATTCATATGAAGGTAAATTATCATAGAGGAAATCATGTGAACAAGACAATCGAGCTCTAGAATGAGATCATCCTTGTCTATCCGCAAGGGGCAATGATCCCGGTCAGTAGTAGTGTCAAGAACAACTCGATATGCAACCTCTATCACTGACAGTGGCATTTCCATCCCAATGTATGACTGGACTTCACAAGACATATTCAGGGAAGGTAGGGTCCAAGGGTGATTAAAATATGAAGTATGGAAAGGAACGGACCTCATTGACGACGAAGACCTACTGGAAATGGTATAAATGCGATGAATTGGTGCAATGAAATAAAATCTACCCATAAGAGAGGAATACATTTAGACACCAACATCGTTGGTTGCCTTCCGAGAATTTTCAATCACTGGGATCGAAGGTCCAACTGATGCATTAGGACTAGGATGTGCAAAGCACAATTTATCAATCATCACTATTTTTCCTTCGTGAGGAAAACATAAAGTGTGGAAAATAGAAGGCACAACCATGGTCATGGAATAATTCCAATTATGCCCTAGTAGTAAATTATATTCAAGGGGCACATCAACCACCTTGACATCAACCTCCACTGTCTTTCCACCTAACTAGACTGGAAAGGCGGGAAGAACTATGTGGGCTAAAAAAGAACGTCCATCAAATGTAGTCAACATAGTCATAGATTGGGATAGAGTCTAAGATCCAATGGCTTTCCAACAGGTTAGGGACATCACGCATGTTGCATCACCTTCATAAATTACAGTCTGTTTGATGGTATACTTTGTGTACTTCACATGGATTTTAAAGGCCACGTGGTAAGGAAACTGAGGCTTAACATTTGTAATTTCAAACTTAATAACATTTGAGCCACATGGATCTAGAGATCCTAAATAAGATAAAAAGGTGTTCCTCTATGAAGGAAACATCTGGAGCACCTCCAAATATGACATCGCACAAGGGATTTGTTACAATGGAAAAACTCTCTATGGCCAAGGGTTAACCACAACAGATAGGTATGACTGCAGAAATAAACTCAATTCCATTGTATGTTATATAAACTAATGTGCAAGATAATAAAGAGACCTACCTTGATCCAACGTTCGATGATGTTCCACCATTGAGCACTTCGACCGAAAGCTTTATAGCTGCAACAAGTTCTCAACAAACAAGCAGACCAAGTACATAGTGGTAATATAAGGGGGTTAGCACATTAGATAACATAATCCATTAATAAACATTACAAACATGCCCATGGATAATAATCATATATTTTCATGATACCAATAGGACGGGAAAGGAGTATTTCTATTAATAATTGATCAGCAGAAGTGACAACATTACAAACTTCTGTGTCGACACAGTTTGAAACCAAGAAACCAAGTTCCTTCCAACTGGGCCTACACCACTTCAATCTTCACCAAAGGAAAGGTCATAGGAGAGAGACAATGAAGTTCTCTCAACAATATGGAAAGAGATTGGGGGCTGAACACTGTGTTCAGACTCGAGGGAAAAAGGGATGCAGTCTCAATATGAAGTAATTTCTCTAGAGTAACTTTGCTCTCAAAGTTGAATGTCTTATCCTATTTTCCATAGCTCGGAATTGTTCTTTTATAGTATTCAAAATGAAACTGAAGGGTTGACTTGGAATGTTTCCAATATGTGGAAGGACAAGGATCAAAGATCTCTTGTCGTGACATGGAAACCTGACTCCATTTTTGTATTTTTCGGCACAAATCCCGATGTACGTGGGTTGTAGTGGAGTAGCCTACATATACACATGTTGTATAGGATATAGGGTGCGTATATGTGGAAAAATGTGTATTTTTGGCTCTGGATTCATCAAAAAGAGATGGAAAGTCTACATAGGGAAATGGAAAAAGGCCCTTTGTGCAAGATAGCAATGGTGAGGAAAATCTTTCTATAACAAATGCCCCCTAATGTGTGAGAATAGAGGAGTATCTGTGATGGCCGAAATCATTATAAATAACCCAAGAGTGGAGTGGTAGAGAACTAGTTGGACAAACTCGATTTCTCATTACATTATGTGTTGACTTTGCATACATGGCTGCCAAGAATACAATGCAGATCCATGTGGAAAATATACCAAATATCTGTTTGTGGCCATGAATAGGAAAATACAAATGCAGTTACATGCCAAAAGTTGTCATAGTCACGAAGAAGGCCCAGTGAAACCAGTCTCAAAACTAATATGAAGATATATGTATACCATGGAGTATAATCTTGATCTCCCATGATCACTGAAGTCATATAGGTATTGGTCCAATGAAAAGGAAGCAACATCTCAGGAAAGTTGCGGCCACATAGAGATGTCTTCAAGTCTTCTACATTAGCCGCCAAGGGTGCAAGTATACATCATGTGAATAAAGGATTTGAGTTTGAACACAATGAGACATTGTTTGATTACCGTTCATTGAGGTATACTATTAACAAATGCGAGACAGCCTACCGATAATGAAAGTAGGTATCAAAACATCAAGTACATTCCTACAAGTGAAAATAAAGGACTTGATGTTGAACACTTGAGAAATCCATTGATCAAGAGACATTGATGTATTCTCATATGTCAATGGTGAGAGAGTCTACCATTAATGACTGCAAGCCTCAAGGTACTCATAAACATTTAGGTCCCATATCCAGAATAAATGAGATGAAGTCGATGGAAAGAGACCCGCTGAAAGGAGAGCATTTAAGGAATATCTCATCAGTCAACACAAGAACAAAGCAGGAGCTTCATGATTTGGTGGAGAGCAGATGAAGAACATGTTGGCGAACCAACGAGCCTGTGCATCTTTCACGTGTACCAAATGCAAGAAATATACGAAAAAGATCCTCTAAATAGAAGCCAATGATGAAAGTTGTTGACAAAGGCGAGGAAACCACCAATAAGGCTAATGGCATCCAAGACACTGCATAAATCCCAAAGTGTGAATAGATGTCTTGCCGTCGAACACAAGGGAAACCACCCAGTCAACGACCAATGATGAAATGTTGATTGATGGGTTCAAGGTGACCTACCAATGATGAAAGTAGGGCCAGGGGGCATGATAAGACCATAGTATTATGTGATTCTAAGACAAACTAAGGGTATGGACAACATGCAAAGTCAATATTTCTGAGGATTGGTCGACACAAGTTGATAGACTTCCTTTGAACAAGAGCATGAGACATATGGTAGACTCTGGCAGCATGGACCCAATGATATAACTATCAGATGTAGGAGGCATCGATAATGTTCTCTATGGGGACTGGAAGAGTAACCAGTCAGTAGAGAAAACTCTATAACGAGATCAACTTCCTAAGTCCATGCTAAACCTAAAATTATGATGATGCGAGGACTCAATAACTTTGTGCTCTGTTCAAAGGCGACATGATTTCTGCCAAATATAATATAGTACTCCCTTCCCGCCCATATTTCTTTGTTTTTTCAAAACAAATGAATGTTATGATATAGAGGAGGAAACGAGTGTCGCAAGTAAGAAAAACTAGTCCCAACAGTGGAATGTACCTATGATCAATGCAAGGAAATGCATGCTGGAGATGGACACTCGGAGTGATGTTCCCTCAAGGGTATAGGGTGTCAAATTGCGAAGGATATAAACAAGTCTCTGCTTGGTTGAGGATGTAAAGACTACTTAGGCAATGGTTTATAATGCAAAGAAAGAACCAGCTAAAGGCTCTATACTGCAAGCAAGTGCATGAGATGCAATCACAACTTAATGTCAAAAAATATCCTTTTTTATGTCTTTTAGTCTACTTGGTGTGAAAAAGGGGTAAACTTGTGCCAAACATATGTCTTTTCAAATCAAATTTATGAGTGTGAGAAAGACAATTTCACTCGGCAATCTTTTCTATTTTTGATAACGAGTCAAAAAATATCTTAACTAAGACTCATGACCTTTCAAATCCAATTTAACGAGTGTGAAAGGGAAAAATCACTCAACAATCTTTTCAATTTTTTAGATGAGTCAGAAAAGAGATTAATTAAGAATTGTTTTGTTGTTCTAATCAACATGAAATGAGGGAGGTCAAGGCTCCCATCCCAGTCTTCTGCGGAAATTCATTATCTTACAGATAGTTGACAAAAGCTTGGGAAAACCCAAATCTCTCCAAGTCGAGGAAGAGAGAGTGCTAACGAAGTATATAGTCTCAGTGATGGTTTGAATAATGTCTCTTAATTGAAAATACATAGGTGGGTGTATTGGATGCCCGATCAGGTCGTCCCAATCGAAGGGAACCTTATCAGGACTTGGATTCGCCAATAATCTCTCCCCAACGGAGTCGCCAATTCTGTTATGAGGGATAAACTCTCTATGGCCAAGGGTAAACCACAACAGATAGATATGACTGCAGAAATCAACTCAATTCCATTGTATGCTATATAAACTAATGTGCAAGATAAGAAAGAGGCCTACCTCGATCCAACGTTCGATGATGTTCCATCGTTGAACACTTTGACCCAAAGCTTTATACCTGCAACAAGTTCTCAACAAACAAGCAGAGAAAGTACATAGTGATAATATAAGGGGGTTAGCACATTAGATAAAATAATCCATTAATAAACATTACAAACATTCCCACGGATAATAATCATATATTTTCACGATACCAATAGGATGATAAAGGAGTATTTCTATTAATAATTGATCAACAGAAGTGACAACATTACAGACCTTTGTGTTGGCACGGTTTGAAACCAAGAAACCAAGTTCCTTCCAACTAGGCCTCCACCACTTCAATCCTCCACCAAAGGAAAGCTCATAGGAGAGATACAATGAGGTTCTCTCAAAAATAGGTAAAGAGCTTGGGGGCTGAACACTGTGTTTAGACTCGAGGGACAAAGGGATGTAGACTCAATATGAAGTAATTTCTCCAGAGTAACTTTGCTCTCAAAGTTGAATGCTTTCTCCTCTTTTCCATAGCTCGAAATTGTGCTTTTATAGTATTCAAAATGCAACTAAAGGGCCGATTCAGAATGTTTCCAGTATTTGGAAGGACAAGGATCAGAGATCTCCTGTCATGACATGGAAACCCGACTCCATTTTTGTATTTTCTGGCACAAATCCTGATGTACGTGGGCTATAGTGGAGCAGCCTGCATATACGCATGTTGTATAGTAGATAGGGCACATATATGTGGAAAAATGTGTATTTTTGTCTCTAGATTCATCAAAAAGGGATGAAAAGTGTGCATAGGGAAATGGAAAAAGGCCCTGTGTGCAAGATAGCAATGGTGAGGCAAATATTTCTATAACAGGGTTTGGCCCAGATATTCAACAATCAAATAGTTATGGGCATCTCTGGCATTAGTATTGTGGGCAGAGAGTTTTAGTAATCCTTTTGGAATACGAGGCAGAGGCTCTAGTTTTTCTATATGCAAGGGTGTTTTCGGAGGAGGGGGGGACTCTAGACCTTTAACAGTCTATGAAGAAGTGTAATCCTGAGATCGAGTGGCTACATCAATATGATACTTGACCATATTAATGCATAGATGGTCACCTTCATGTATCGAGGTGTTTTGGAATCTCGCTCGACACATTTCCGGTGTTAGAGGACCCTAAAGCCATGTGCTAATTATGTAGAAATGGATTGGTCAGCATAGCGGGCCGTTGTGATAAGAGCCTTGAGGCTTGCTAAATTTTGGGGCATATGTGGGTAAGGTGATCATCTTTACAAATTTTACAAGGAAACTTCATATTCTATTTTTCTTTCTTGTTGTCACCGACATTATTATTCGATCTAACATTTTTAGTGTCGTCCTTGGCTTTGTTATTATTTTTCCCACCCTTACAATTATTACCTCGTACTTTCTTTCTATTCCCACCTGGTTGCTAGTCACCATTTGGGTTGTTCGACAATTGTACAAAATGCACACCTACCGAATGACTGGGAGTGGAGGACAAAGCTGACGTTTTTCCTACTACAGGTTGGGTTAGAGACAAATCCTTCAAATGGTTCATCACCGAGTCTGTAGACTTAGCATTTGTAGAGCATATGAATCCATCGGTATGAGGCCCGAGATTTTTTCTAGAGTCATAATTCAACCATGGCACGTTAGGAATAATTTCATACAACATACCAGACTAAGCATATATGAGGTCCAGTTGTTGGTCTTTGAAAATAACTTCTTCCTCGGTTGTTACTTCAGATGTAGAAACATCCTTCAAAATATAAGGCAATAAAGACTTAAGGAACCACTCCAACATAAACTCTAGAGGAATGTAGGCTTTAATCAACCTCTTCTATCTACAACACTCTTGGATATGGTTTGAGCTATGCATGGTCTTATCTTAGCGGAAAACTGACAAAAGTTCTATGCCAACATCATAATGAACTGACAACTAGAAGTTGTTGAGAAAGACTAAAATAATCTAATTAAAGTTTCCATACATGCCCCTGGGTAGCTCAATGTACCATTTTGTTGAAACCCCCATGAGGGTGCATTGAAATAGTCTGAAATGAATAGAATCATAATTAAGATAATTGGATGAGCACTAAAGATGAAAAGTAGTAACATGATCACTTGGATCCTTTCTAGTCTTTCCATGTAATTTTAGAATGTATGAAGGAATCTTGGTGGGGATGGGGCTCCATGACGGATCGTGACACACCTGGTCATTCATTAATATCGACAAATGTGGAAAATTCAGTGTGGCCAAAAAAGAGATTTGAGGTTGTGGCGTCTAAGCCCATGCTCTCGAGAAAGATTGGTGTTGAGGGATTGTAGACCATCCAAGGTTCTAGTATATGTTAGAAAAACAGGACCGCGGAGCAATAAAATAAAACAAATGCAGAAACAAAACACAGAAGACACACAATACAAGAGAGACACAGATTTACGTGGTTCACCCAGTGTGG
>JZKD02S1966181.1:27889-40937 GCA_000966675.3 Picea glauca
CCGCGGAGCAATAAAATAAAACAAATGCAGAAACAAAACACAGAAGACACACAATACAAGAGAGAGACAGATTTACGTGGTTCACCCAGTGTGGGCTACGTCCACCAGAGAAATTACCAGGTCCTTCCTTTATTATTATATAGCAAATGAAGGGATATAACCTACAGCAAAACCCGTTGTAACTTCCTCTTCTTTCTCTCACAGTCTCCTCTCTCAGAATACAATATTCACCATCATCCATAGCCGTAATACATTTCCCTCATAAAAGGGGGTTACCTTCTAGGGCAAAAAACTCTAACATAATCTCTACCGTTAGATCTGCGACCTTATAATGAACGGTCTAGATTTACCCCCCCCCTCTGCACTCCCCCACGTGGAAGAGTGTACATAATTCTGGGGTGTAAATACTTCATGGGGTATAAACACAGCTGAAAACAAGGACCTATGAATCAGGAAGATAATCAGGCTCCACAACCAACAGTATATACCATGGCCCTATCAGGTAGGGTAATATCCTCCTCCAAAATTATTCATAAGAGGTTGTATGGGCACCATATCTGTCGAGAAGTCATAATGAGGGTTATAAATATTTCCCCCAACTGGAGGAGCTCCAGGCTGGGGGTTGCCCATAGTGTGAAACTGACCCCCTCCAAGTGGAACTCCAGAGGATAGAGGTTTATTTGTCATATCAAATGTGTTTGTTAGAATCGGCATGGAGGACAAAGGGGGAAAGGATGAAATATAGGAAGTGGCTTGTTCGCCTAGTTGAGTACTCTATCTAGGAGAATTAATACTAGGATTCAACCTAGGGGGAAAATCCGTTTGGCCTCCTACCATAGGATTTGTTTGGGGAATGTGACCTCCACCAAACGAGAGAGAAGTATGTAGAGGAGCCATGCCCCTAAGTCCAACACTAGGATTTGCATTAGTCATTGGAATGGAGGATGAAATTTGTGACATCATGATGGTCATACCCAAAGAAAAAGGGTTAGAGATTGAATGTAAGGACTGAGAATTGTACCCAGGTGTACCAAAAAAGAGACCCGAAAGGGTTCGTTTCTATGGGTCGAGTAGAAACCATAAGGTGGGTATGAGTAAGGACGGGAATCTCGGGCACAAGAACCATTGTAGTTGAAGGATTCAAAGGAGTCCCATTAACCATAAAAGGTATAGGAGTCGAGCCAATCCCAGTTTCATTTGGATTCGACTAAATACCCATAATTGGACAATCACAAGTATGGGAGGTGGAGATATATGTACCATGTCTATTAAATTTATGCCTTTTAGAATGAAACTTTGGTAAAGACTCAAAATGTGGTGGTAACTTAAACAAACGGTGAGACCTGTAGGTAGGATGGTCTTACTCCATGATGAATCAAGACTCAAGATATGAAACCAACTCCTAAGGCCAACTAACAATCAGAGAGCACACCAAAGTAAAACAAAAAATGATAAATGCATGCAAACAGGATATAGTAGTTGAAAAGGGGCCTCCCTCACTAGAGTAGGTATGCCTCACCCAAGAGGGGCCTCAGAATCCCTTCAAAATATTGGAGGTATCAAAATCAGTTATAAGGTCCCTCATGGGCTTAATAGTGTAGTCGGTTAAATCCCCTCGGAGAGGTAATCCTCCATAAAAGTTGTGTGTTGTCCGACCCTTATTTGAATCAGGGTACCTGCAGAATAACCCCTGCAAGTAACCTATGTGGCTACATATGTCAAGTAACTAGAGACACCACGATATAACCAATGCACAGGTGAACATTCGTAAGTCTTGTCAACCATATGGGAAAGGTAGAAAATATTGAAACCTTGAAAGCATTGCCTCTCACAGAGGTAAAGGTACTAACAAGACCCCCATATACGAATGAAACCACAGAATTATCTCTGACACAAGGAAGGTATTAGAGGGTTATCTCTGCAACCAACTTTTCTTGACCTCGTGCTTAACTCCATTGTGAGTGAAACCTCCCGACGTCACTAATTACACACTGGATTTCACCACTCCCTCGTCAGACACATATGTTTATTTTAATATCCTTGGAGAATTTTACTCACAAAGTCCTATTCCAAGGCCCTATATCCTATGCTTGTTTGTGTACCCTGATAAATAAAATCGTTTCTAATCAATTTTAATTAATCAGTGTTACTTTTAATGGATTTTGTTTACTCAAGAGGCGTGGCTTAATTTAAGAGCTTACCATCTCTTGAGAATTTAAGATTAGGACTTAGCAGGACTTAGCAGTATTTTTTTATTCATTTTTGTTTACTCAAGAGGAGTCGAGCCAATCCCAGTTTCAATTACTTGTGAAGGAATGAATAGCAACTTCACAAGTAGACCCCACTACAATAAAAAAGAGACAATCCAGGTAGGATACCAAGAAGAAATTACTCATACCAATGTGAAAGAACAACCCATGAAAAAGATGATAAGAAATAATATCACCCAAAAATTCAACAATAGGAAGGTTTCCTATCACTCTGTAAGCACTTAACAGTTAGGAAAAAAACCCAAGAAGACTCAACAACCAACCAAACTCACACAGAAAAAATCAAACTCATCTAGTAAGCCTAAATATTTGATGTATGTGATTGTTTGATAAAAACTCACATATGTACACACCCTATAGAAGGACATCTCGCGTATGTATGTGTATGTCAAGGGAAAACCCATGTATATGTAGTAAAACACTCCTAGTGCAAGGGTTAAGCCAAGAAAATCATATACAAAGTAAAAATAGGTTGTCAAGCAATCAGGTGACAAGAAAACTTAGGCTAATAGAGAGAAAGTCAAGGAGAAAAACACTCCAAACCCCAAATAAAAGATCGTTCTCCAGTATGGTCACCAATTTTGTTATGAGGAAAATCTCTCTATGGCCTGGGGTAAGCCACAACAGATGAAATGACTACAGAAATCAACTCCAATCCCAAGTATTATATATAAATGAAATTCTCACAAGACAAGGTCAAAAAATTACCTCGTCTGGACGTCCGATGAAGACCACCATTGAGCACGCAACTCAAAGCTTTATACCTGCAACTTGTCCTCAAAAACCAAGATATGAAATAATATAATGATAATATATAATGTTAGCATATAAAATAGCATAATCCATTAACATACATGACAAATACTCCCATGGAATAATAATTCAAATATTTTCAAGATATCAATTGGACGAGAAAAGATTATTTCTATTAAAATAATCAACATATAAGTGACAAACTTCTATGTCGGCACATCTCGGAACCAAGAAACTAAGTCCCTCCAATTGTGCCTCCACCACTTCAATCCTCCACCAAAGGAAAGATAATATAAATGAGACAATGATGTTCTCCATCAAAGAAGGAAGAGCTTGGGGGATGAACAATGAGTTCAGACTTTCAATAATAAAGGGATGCAGACTTAATGTGAAGTGAATTTTCTCCATAGTATCTTTTCTCTCAAAAGTTGAATTCTCCTCCCTTACACAGCTTTGATATGGCTCAATTTATAGCCTTCAAATGGAACTAAAGGGTCGATTTGGAGACTTTATAGTATATGGAAGGTCAAGGATCATGGATCTTATGACGTGATATGGAAGCCTGACATAATTTTTAATTTTGAGCACCAAACCCGATGTACGCAGGATGTAATGGAGAAACGTGTGTATACGCATGTTGTCTAACTGGTAGGGCGCGTATATGTGTAAAATGTTCTTTTTGGCTTTGGGAAGTACAAAGTGGACTTCAATTCTGCATAGAGATATGAAAAATCCATCCAAGCATGTTTCATGGGTTGAAGAAAAATTTTCTATAAAAATTATCTCTAATTCGACTACCTTGAGCATATTTTGGTCCAGCCTATGGTCGATGATGGACACCAAGCTAACCAAATTGACTACCTTCCACCCATAGAATGATGGGAAAACATAGGTATTCAACATGATGATTGTCCATATCCTAAGGATGTACAATTCCAAACATTCACGTACATGGGATGAAAGACTTCCTTATGTTAAACATAGCTAGAACATATCCCTCCACTACTCTATTGGTTGCAACCATTTTTAGTTGTGCTTGGGGCTCCAACCATTTCCTCCCATTAATGTAGCTCTACCCATTGCGATTGCACATGAAGAGTCCTCCCATGCTCAGACCGAGGCTGATCAAGTATCCAAATTTGTTGAGCACATACAGCACATCCAATAACAAGTTGATGATATTGTGCAGAAATCCAATGCCAAGTACAAGCAACACCACGAACAATTGAGTACCACACAAGTTCCAGGTGGGAGATAAGGTGTGGTTTCACTTGTAGAAAGAGTGCCTCATAGGACCCCATCAAAATATATTCCCACTTTGATATGGGCCTTACACCATCACCAAGGTGGTGGGTGAGAATTCTTTTGAATTAAGTATTCCTTCTTTCCTTGGCTTGCACCAGGTATTTAATGTGGAACTACTTCGACCATATTTTCCACCTCTCCTAGACACTCCGGACGCAACCGATTAGTTGTCCCCTACAAAAATCAATCTTGACTACATCAAACATGTGACAATTTATCATATCATGGACACCAAGACAAAGGAAACCTGCCAGCAGACCATCCAACTTTATTGAGTCATCAAACCAGGGTACTTTCTTCATTAGGGAAAGTGGCTCACCAGGAGTCAGATCAACAAAAGTATCATTGTCTAATGGAGGAACTTGACACAATGGATACCAATACTTCCTAAGGGGGCATGAATAATCCAAGTGGAAATTGGTGACCACCCACCTATTCCATTGGCTCAAACCACAATTTTCCATTTTGGCAATTTTTCTACACTTTTTCGGGTCCTAAACTTTCGGGGCCATTTTGAGACCTTGTTAGAATAGGGGAAGACCTAGGGTTCAATTCTCAAGAGCACACCAAAAAATTCCTAAGAACCGGCCCTTTCAGAAGCACCTACGAAGCAGATGAAGTCTCACCTGAGGTAGAGGCAGGGGTGGTTGCAAGACTCAGGTGTTTGCAACCTTAGCTAGGACACAGATCTGTGATTATATCATTTACAGAGCACTTAGCATAGATCACTCATCAATATTCAACCCTTATTATACTTCACAGATAGCACAGAGCTTTGTGGTGTACACTTAGATCTACAGTATTTCAGCACTTAACCATAGTAACCCAAATCAGATCCAGAAGATCAACACTAAGCATCCTCATACACATCAAATCTAACAATCATATATATCTAAGAAGCACAGAGCATAAGTGGATATATCAAAGCACATAGCATAAGAAAATATAAACACACTGAATCAAAGCATAAATCATAACAACAGATTTATGTGGTTCACCCCACACCCTGGGGCTACGTCCATAAGATCTTCTTCTTTATTATCGTCTTCAATCTGTTACAGGCACAAAGCCTCCAAAACTATTCTTCGCATGGGACAGAAGATCTGCGCAGCTCGCTATATCCTTCTTCCTTGCATTACAACACTTATCTTTCTATAGCAACCTCACAATAACTTGCACTTAGCCTTGCAAGCCTTACACAATTCGCACAGAGCACTTATTCAACATCACATAGATGCACTACCAATCACACTAAGAAATCACATCTACTACTTCTTACATTGCCTATCCTTCTATTTATACATTACAAAAGTGGGCCTAAGTGTGGGTAAACCCACGGGCCGACATCCCTTTCCTATTACATATTCCCAAAAACCCAAAAAGGACCAAAAATGGGGCCTGGCTTCCGCAATTTCTGCTTCTCTTTGCGCTCCATATTTGACAAGCTGTCGAAGTTCCAAAAATAGTCAATTATGACCAAGTGTTCCTCAAAACTTGGTCAAGGGAGAACAAGCCCCCAACACTCACCTGTGACTGGTCCCAAGTCACTCTGATCTGATCAATTCTGCCTCGAATGCCTCGAGCTTGGCTCAAGCTACTTCGACCTGTTGCAGTGTGTAAGCCTCTAACTCAGTGAACTCCTGGATCACTACGTCGTTTACTGACCCTTCCAGACATTGTTTCGTGGTGATGGCAACCTGTTCAATCTTGTCTCCCTGGATTTCAAATTTAGTGAACAGTTTCCATGCCTTTTCTTGGATTGTTTGAAGTCATTGGGAGACTTCCATCACTTTACTTTGTAGCGTGTGTACCTGTTGTTGGGTGGTGCATTGTTCTGGAAATATCTTCATTCTTTCGACTGGGGTCAAGGCCTTCAGTTGCGCCTGTAGCGTATTTGCATGTTTCTTTTCTTCTTGGAGTTGTGCCTCTAATGTATGCAACTCTAGCTTCTCTGGGAGGTTATCATAAGTCTGGGTGCTTCTAGCACTCAGCTGCTTGCATTCCAAGGAAAGGGTTTTTAATCGGCCAACTGCATTGTGGGTAGTTGCCTCCTTGAGATCTCTTGATTCTTGAGGAGTCTCGAGCACGGTACAAAGTTCCAGATATGCGATGCATTGCTAAAGTTGTTGGATTAATTCTTCAAGTTGTGCCACCTATTGTGGGACTCATTCTTAAATATTCACTTCTATGACCATCACAGAGTGAAGTGCTTTATGAACCCTTTCATGTACTTCAAGTTTCTCTGCTAGCAACTGGTCCTTGATCTGCTATAACTGTGCTTTTTCCTCATCCCACTTTTCTTGCAGGGCAATATTTTCTCGTTCTGCCTTACTCTATTGTTCTACAAGTGCGCTCTATACTTGTTTCAAAGCCTGGGTTAATTGCGTTGTGTCTTCTTGAGCTCGTCGAAGGCGAGCTTCAACTTTATTGGGGATCTGGTGTAATTGGGTGGGCTCATTGCATGTTCCTATTGTTATGATTGTCAAGGGAACAGTAGAAACTGATCATATGGACTGGAGTACCTGCTGCACTTCTTTAAGTTCACCCTTGATTTGGATGAATACCTCCTCCTGCTTCACTTCTTTCTTTTCTACGATCTCTAGTGAAGCATCATTCAGCGTAGCGATTAAGAAGTCGAAGTCGTCCAGTGTGAGGGTAGTCTTAAATGTACTCTGGGTGGCCTTAGTTTTCTTTCGAGATGAAGGCTTTGGTAGGGTAATCTTCCTTTTCTTAGAACGATCCTCCTCCTCTCTAGGTGAAGTAACCTCGCCTTTGTTTTTCTCAACTTTTGTCCCACCTATTTCTTCACCATCACCTCCCTGCGTAGGTGAGATCGAAGTAGTCTTCGTGGATGTGCTATGGACATCTTGAATTGCATCATCCTTCTTAGTCTTTTTTGGTCCATGTGTTTTCGGCATAGCTTCAGAGCTATCCACGTCGGACATTTCTGTGGGGTCCGTTGAAACAAGGAGGTCTGCCAACCATTCCTTGGTAATCTACTCCAAGTCTTCTTCTATCAACTTGTAGTATGACTAAGCTATTGTTTGTGCTCATTAACATGCGTTGTGATATAGGTGAAGTGTCGGTCTGCACTGAATTTTATCAAACGTATAAACCTGTGAAGAGTGTTTGGGTGAGGCGCGGTGTAGACTGGATTGCATTTTTCAATTGGTTGTAATATGCATGGAAGACAACATTAGACTGCCACTACTTTTTCATGTCGTTGGAGTACCACAACATATAGAACTTCACGGCCAGTGGTTCCAAGGGTTCGATCTCCAAAAAAGTGGCACCTTCTAGTGGCTCTCAGGCAATGAAAGTGAATAGTATGAGCAACCAACTAACGTGGAACTCATACCCTTGGTATTACACTTCTATGCAATCAATCTCTAGTTGGTTTACAAGGTGTTGCACCTAGTTCATCTATAGTCCTTCGGCGCACTTCCCTGCGAGGTCAACTACGAATCCAATCACTTGTGTTGGTTTGTTCTTGCAATCTAGCTTGCCCGCGATCAAATGGCAGGAAAGGCACACTGTGCCACTCTGGATAGAGGCTACCTTGTAGCCTTGCATTCCTTTCTCGAAATCTCCATAAGTTTCTTTTATCTTCTGCGCTAGTGCTTGGTTTGAGGTCTTTCCAGGGTAAAACTCTTATGGGTCAGGGCCCTACATACTACGTCCCGTGATCTGATTGATCAAGGTCAGATCCACAGTGATGTGGTGGTCCAACCATAAGTATCCTCCGTGGTAGCAGGACAACAACAACTTGACACATGCGTTGACTTCCTGGTGTCTGATGAACTTGTTGGATCTTCATTACATTAAGTAGTGTAGACTATGTGAGGTTCTGGGTCCATGACTGCGGGACAATCTTAGAATTCTTGCCTTTGGTCCTAGTTAAGTACTTATGTGGGACTAACATGTTGTAAACTTTACGATCTCCAAGGTTAAAATCACTAAATTTCAGTGCTGCAAGCTTATCCTGGTTACCAAAAACTGCATTCACCCCTTTCGGAAGGTACGTGGTGATCAAAGTGTACTTGAAGTCTCAGGTACACTGTCACGATTGATGGCACCGCTTAGAGGTGGTAAGTACATAGGTAGAATGCGTGGGATAAGCATGGCATTTACGATGTCATCCATGTGCTTGGTTCGCTTCTCATCGGTCGGCCGGGATGGACCAGTGCAAGCAGTGGAAGGGGAGGCCTGGAGTCCTCTTATTGATGATTCTTGGACTCCTATAGATAATCCTCGCTCCGACATGACTCTCTCAGTCATTAATTCAATCAAAACTTCTTCAACTACTTTCTCAATAGTGCTGAGCTCATCCGACATACAAGCTCGGGTGTGAAAATGAATTCAGGGACTATAGTGAACAGTATGGGAAAAAGGAAATGATCACAGGGTGAAGTAATCTCAGGTTTCGGGCTCAAATTCTCACTTAGAAAAAATTATTCTCGGTGCATGGTGTGACGGACTAAGTAGGGAAACTTAGCAACATTCTGCTTGCAATGGGTATGAGACTGCATTAACTTATGTTCTATCCATTATGGCATGGTCTAACAGTCTAGTGGCGAGCCATAAATTCTTTCCAACCCATTCGAAGTGGCAGTCGAATGGTTATATTGGCTTCCAACGACTATATTACTTCACCTCAGCGAAGTGGCATATGTCATTTTTCTGATATCCCGGTGAAGCTCCAATTCTACAAAGTGTCTTACTGTGAGGTACCCTCTGGGATCTTTTGTAATTTTTCAATCATAGCCTTCTTCTTACTTAGCTTTCTAGCCTTCTTTCCAGTGAGCTTTCTCTAGGTGATTCTCTTCCCATTTTGATTCTTATTTTCCTTGGACATAGTCACTTTGTGCTGGTGAGATTCTCTCCTGGGGTTTAGGTATATCACTTCTTCTTTGTCTGGGGTAGAAATTTCAGCCTTTTGTGTAGCTTTGGCCTTGATGTCTGGGATTCTAGTATTAGATGGCTTCGAGTGGTTATCCTATTATGCTATCATATGTGCGATCCTTTTAGTCATGAAATATTTTAACTCTTGTCTCTGTTGTTCTAAAACCTCTTATTCTTCTTTCTTTCTAGCTTGATAGCATAGTAAACGAGGCGTTGTCCTCAATGCATTTGATGATCTCAAAATATTCTTTTGTCGAAGTTCCATTGACTGTCATAGGTATCTGAGCGAGTTTTCCACATAACAGCATCAATTTTCCCTTGAATATTTTTATTCCTCCCAGTGAAGGAATCATGGCAGGCTTCCCTATAGCTTCCCAAGTTTTTTCTGGCATAATGTTCACTTGTGTTTCTTCATCAAGAATACAGTCAATGTCGACGTCCCCTATTATTTCTTCGACTTTCTCCTTTTCCTTGAATATATTTGGTAATCAAACATATTTATGTTCCTTCAGGGTTTCTTTCATCTGTATTAATACTTTCTTTGATTCTTGTTGGGTTTCTCCCTTTTTTGGATCTGCCTTATGGTCTTCTTGATTCATATTTATCCTTTCAATCTTATCGATCATTCTAGGGAAATCCAATACCTCATGGTCCATAGATTTGCAACAGAGACAACTAGGTCTTCTACCAGGGCATTCCTTAGCTAGATGGCCTGGTCTTCTGCAACTGTAACATAGGATTAATCCTCGCTTTATTTTAAATGATCCCCAGCCTCTTCTGTAATACACACTAGAATCATGATAGCTAACCTGCAAAAAATTCTTTCCAGGATCCTGCATTCGTTTGTTAGTCCATACATTCTTTCTATGCATAGGTATAACATATCTATCATTATACTTATCAGATCTATTCATATCAAACTTTCTTTCATCTATTAATTCCCTAGTTTTTAAGCTAGGAAAGAATCTATCAAACATACTTAGATCCATCCTTTAGAAAAAAACATTTCACTTATCTTACTTCTACAGAGCACAAAGCTTCCAGATCTAAGAATTTTTAACTATTCTTACCTTTGTTAGAGCACAAAGATTACAAATCTTACCTCTTTTTTGTATATCTGACCTCTTTATTTCAGAAATTTCCACTTTTAATTTTCTTAGAGCACAGAGCATTCAGATATCGCTTCTTTTCTTCAGATATGTTATTCCTCTCTTCATATTTTACCTTATTCCTAGCACAAAGCTTCACAGGTCGAGTAAAATGTTGTGCACTAGGGAAACATATCTATGCACATAGATTTCTTTTGCACAAAGTTTCTTCTTCCTCAATTCCCAACAATCACAGTTTTAGGTCCTAGCAACAGAACCATTTGTTGGCATAGGGGCAGACCCGGGGTTCAACGTTCAAGAGCGCACCAATAAATCCCTAACTACTGGCCCTTTCAGCAACACCTATGAAGCAGATGAAGTCTCACCTGAGGTAGAGACAAGGGTGGTTGCAAGACTCAGGTGTCTGCAACCTTAGCTGGGACAGAGATCTGTGATTATATCATTTAAAAAACACTTAGCATAGATCATTCATCAATATTCAACCCTTATTATACTTTGCAGACAGCACAGAGCTTCGCGGTGTACACTCAGATCTACAGTATTTCAGCACTTAACCATAGTAACCCAGATCAGATCCAGAAGATCAACACTAAGCATCCTCATACACATCATATCTAAAAATCATATATATCTAAGAAGCACAGAGAATAAGTGGATATATCAAAGAACATATCATAAGAAAAGATAAACACATTGAATCAAAGCACATAGCATAACACACAGATTTACGTGGTTCACACCCCACCCAGGGGCTACGTCCACAAGATATTCTTCTTTATTATCATCTTCAATATGTTACATGCAAAAAGCCTCCAAAACTCTTCTTCACATAGGACAGAATATCTGCGCAACTAGCTAGATCCTTGTTCCTTGTGTTACAACACTTAGCTTTCTAGAGAAACCTCACAATAACTTGCACTTAGCCTTGCAAGCCTTACACAGTTCACACTGAGCACTTATTCAACATCACATAGATGCACTACCAATCGCACTAAGCAATCACACCTACTACTTCTTACATTGACTATCCTTCTATTTATACATTACAATAGTGCGCCTAATCAAGGGTAAACCCGTGGGCCGACATCCCTTTCCCATTACATATTCCCAAAAACCTAAAAAGGACCAAAAAGGACCAAAAAGGGGGCCTGGCTTATGTAATTTCTTCTTCTCTTTGTGCTCCATATTTGACAGGCTATCGAAGTTCCAAAAACGGTCAATTATGACCAAGTGTTCCTCAAAACTTGGTCAAGGGTCAACAAGGCTTAAACAACATTTTTTGGGCACGACAATGCCCAAAAATTATTTTGAGGCATAATATAGGCTGAATGGAATGTGTAATCCTCAACTAGACCTTTCTGAAGAGGTATTGAGCGCCACAAATGGATATCTATGCAAAAGTTACTCCCTCAAAAAGTTGTCGTATCAACTACCCCCATCGGGGCCCACAAACCTTTTGGTGTTTCATCTCTCGGGGTTATGGTTTTGAATTTTTAGGGTTTTGTAAATTATTATTTATGTTAAAAAGGCCTTTGGAGCCTCATTGTAATCATATTCTTGCAAATGAGCATAGCCAACACATCTCTTCTCATAGATAAGCTACCACCATTCTAGCTAGCTTGTGTGCTTTTGCATTTTACTGTCTTTTGTATTTTCAGACAATCGTTAATAGAATCCAAGTTTCACTATATTATTTTGTTCCATGCCATATCTCTATGTAGTTCCTTGTTATATAAATGTTATATTTCTTCCTTCATATCGTTCTCAAAATAATTTGGATCACCTACATCCAATTTTACTATCCACCTTGGGTACAAGCCCTCCAGTATTGTTCTCGCAAAATGTTGGCTCGCATGGACCTTCAAATTGGAAGAGGATGCCTTATATATTCTCTCTAGACACTAGTATTATGGATCTTAGGCTCTCTTCCTGAAGTGATAGACCCCTGATTTCAATGCTTCAATTGCTCTATAAGAAATCATTCCAATTCGGGTCAGTCTTTGGGCTTGCCAATCTCCTTTTGGATAGAATAAATATTCCAGGAAATCAACTTTGGCTTGGTCCATTTTTACAAAGAAAACCTCTCATATAAAAGAACAGGATATATGGATATTTCACGCATCTTAGTCGGCCTTAAACTTTCAAGTGTCCTGGAATATTTTATCTCCATACAACATCATGGTCTCACTTTCATGAAAGAATTGGATTATGAAGGAATCTCGTTCAGATGCGGGCATTGTCACATCTACAGCCATTTGGAAAAATATTTTCCCCTGATAGAAAAAAAAGAGGAAATGGGTCAAGAAATCATATTTTCGTCTACAAGTTCTTCCTCCCCCTCCTCTACTTTCAACACCTCCTTCGGTGGAGATAATGGGCACCTCTACACTAGCTTAGGATTTGCTGGCTCCAGTCGGCATCCAACAACCTCCCCCTTCAACAATGCTGGCTGAAAATTTGGGTAAGAAAAATTCTCCTTACACTTATAACCCCTCATCTTCTTCATTCTTTGTTGAGGAATTACACATCTCACGAGCACACACACTACCCAATGACCCACTGGACATTTCCTTTCTTGTTGGTTTCTCTACATCTGTTAAGCCCTAATATTGGCTCATTACCCCTTAATTGGGGCATATTAGATTAGTAGTGTTATTTATTACCCCTTAATTGGGGCATATTAGATTAGTAATGTTATTTTATTTATGT
>JZKD02S1966181.1:46266-57504 GCA_000966675.3 Picea glauca
ACTCAAAGGTAGAACATAAACAAGTAAGGAAAAGGAGGAGGAAGGTGTCAAACCTAATTTGATCTGAGAGGGTCTCTAAGTTGGTTGATTAATGGGTGCCAAAAGCTGCTTACTTTTAGGCCACCATCTCTGTTCATATTGTTAGGGTGTTTGATTATTTCTAGGGCCTCTCTTAAGCGTCTCTTGTAGTAATGATCCTCTTTTGCTAAAATCTTAGTATGCTCAAGGCAAACATGATGTTTGGTTTTAAATGAGTGTTATGCTAAGGCCGAAGTGCGAGTGCGTTCATTTCTAATGTCTGCTTCATGCTCCTTGATCCTTACCTGAAATGATCATTCGATTTCCCCAATGTAACACTTGTTGCATGAGCAAGAGACCTTGTAGATGCTTTTTCCTTGTTGTTGGTCTATGGGGTCCTTTACAGATTTCATATATTTTCTTTCAGAGATAGGCTACCCCATTATGTCAGTTTGTGTTCTACAATGTTTTTCTATCTTATTTAGTAATAGAAGTTGGGTTTCACTGTATTTCTGTGTTCTCTTCTACATTTTTGTGTATTTCATTGTTATATCTCGGTTATATTCTTGTCTTCATATAGTTCTCAAAATAATCCGGATCAATTGGTGAAAAAATAGTTCATATTTTAATTCTTTACAATATATTTCCCCTCAATTCATGAACTATGGTAACATCAATCTATATATGTTTGTAAAGCTAATATCAGTACTAAATAGACCAAACAAGGGATTTTGTTAAGGAAAATTGAAGACATGACAGCTTGGTACCTCTTACTATAACTCCTCATAATGATATGTTCTGAATCAATGCAGAGATAACTGCTTCACCCAATGAGTCGCCATTTGTCAACTGCCCACAACAATCCCCTTCTTTTTCTTTAATCAAAATCTAGGGTCCCTCTAAATTTTACTTGGATTCTTCTTTTGTTTCCCTTTGACTTGAATGGATTGGTATTGGTTTGCTTTGTTTCAAGGTTGGTTTGAGTTTATATTATTTTCTTTTGTTTGGTTTGAATTTCATGAAATTCAAATGCCATTTCATTTTACTTTCTATAGAGTTTTGATGTTGATGGACGAGCTTCATAATTTGGGAGTTTGTTATTACCTCTCCTTATTGAATTTATCTTCTATGAGAATGGTTTGGTTGAAGACATGGATTAATAAAAAATGATTTTACAAGAAGAAAGCTTATTGCGACACATATTTTCTATGACATTTGTTCACATTTGATCAAATTTGAATGAAGGAGATACGAGCATAGAAATCTTAATTTAAACGAAAACATTATTTTTTATCAACTCTTTACTTTTGTTTAAATTATAACTATGTTTTCGTCTTTTGCTCATTAGCAAGTTTAACTATTCTGAATAATGGGTTCAATACTTCATCAAATAGTATCTTAGTTGGTTTCTCATTTTCACAAAATCATTTGGTAGGTTTAATTAATTAAATTCTTTTGTCATTTTGCATCTCATTTCAAAATAAATAAAAATTATCTATCATTTGTTTGATTTTGTGGAAACCCAAAATTAATATTTTTCTCCTCTCCATCAACTTGAAGCTTCTAGAATTTTAAGATCATATTTGAAAGGAAGATATAACCAATATTTGTTTACAACTTATAGTTAGTTTTTAGTTTAAAATCATTTTAATTTTATTGTTCTATATTTTGTTTTATTCACAATTTATATATTAGGTTATTAAATTGGTTTATTTTTTCTTCATAGGTTTCTATTATCAGATATTTGGTACGGATATGATCATGGCTTAATTTTCTTAACTAAATACATTCAAGATAATTGATCCAAAAATAACATTGGATTGTTGCAAATAATTTATGAGCAACAACATATAAGATTTGGAAATGCGTTCTAGAACAGACATAATATTTTGCGGGAATGATTGCAACCAAACCGTGAGCAATCTCAAGAAACGACTAAAAACTCGTCTGCAAAACAGGCCTATTTAGATTACTCGTGATATTTTTCTCAAACAAGCATGCGATTTGAGAGATATTGTGGTCTCTTTCCAAAGAAAATTTCAGGTGGCGGAAATTGTTAGTGATGCCTAGATTCATTCATTGCATAAATATATGAAAACGTTTAGAGCCACTAGAGATGAAAGAAATTGAGAAGAGGATTTTTATCCTTTCTTTTGTATATTATTTATTTTGTAAACTTTTTCTTTTCAAAAGGAGTAACCAAGAGGAGGATTTGTATCATTTCTTTTGTGTATTATTTATTTTGTAAACTTTTTCTTTTCAAAAGGAGTAACGAAGAGGAGGATTTTTATCCTTTCTTTTGTATATTATTTATTTTTTAAACTTTTTCTTTTCAAAAGGAGCAACAAATAGTTGGAATTTTTTGGGGAATGGACCAGTATTTTCAAATAAAAATATGAAATTCCAGATTGCTTAATGACTTTTGTCATGTGAGTAAAAGGGTTTTTTTTTCATTATAACATATTTGATTATGGTTCATATTCTTTGAGTAATTCATTTTGCATTGATTTAAATTAGCTTTAGTCTTTTTTTATTAATACATGGTTAATTGTTATCATTTATGTATTAATTTTTTCAATCTTTAGTAGTTTATTACCCCAATTATCTTGTTCTTGGTGATTGTATTATTTTGATACAAATCTTGTATTATATTGAGTTTATTCATGTAATTCCAATTTGTAAAGGTATAATTGTTCAATTGAGATTTTTCTTATTGTCGATTAATCTATTATATCGTCACTAAGAATTATGATTTGAAAGTTGTTCTTTCTACATTTTAAATAGGATTTAAATTGTCAGTCAAAGTGATTTTCATCCTCACACTATCACAATCTTAGAATTACACAACCTTTTGCTATAAATTTCTCTTAACATACAGGTTGTTGGAGCAGCGTTATACATGAAGGCACAACCAAAAGTTCTCTTTAAATATTGGTCAGTCATAGGTTAATGATTTTCTATTTGTTTTGATTTATATTTTGTGAATGTAAATTAACATTTAATCTTAAATACTTTGTTTATTTAATTTAAAACATTATTATTTACATTCATTTTTTTTATTTTTATTTTTTAGTTTAAAGGTTAAAATTAGATTAGTAGTATGTTCTAGATCTGTTTAATTTTTCCAAAGACTCGGTTCTTTTGTAAAACCTTATTTTACAAGGTTTCTCATAAATCTTGCACCTGTTTATTTGTATATGTTGTATATAAAAGTGAGAATAGTGAATGTATATAGTAGATCTTTGTTAATGCATAATTAGTTATTTTATTTTTGTAGTTTAGATTAGATCCATTTATCGGCTAACAGAGTCGTTAAACCCTTCAAAGGTAGTTATTCCAAACAACTTGGGTTATTTAGACAACTTCGAACTAGACTATTCCCTTCCAGTTGACAGTGTGTCATAAACGCCCGTCAACATGAATCTAGTTGGCCCAGAATCACGCTATTTTTTAAGACAAAGCATGCTCCATAACACATACTTCCATCTAATGCCTCAAAATCCTCTTTGCCTTCCCACAAAAAAATACATCCTCTATGATGAATAAATTCAGTTAGACCTCATGATATCAACAAAGATCTCCCATGGGCCTTTTTTGATGGTGCTTCCCAACGCACCCCCACCATTGGAGGAGCAGGAGGAATCCTTCATATCTCTAAAAATCGATCATTTTCCTTTTCAGTCGGACTGGGTGATGCCACAAATAACTTCAATGAACTTATGGGCATCTATCTCTTACTCCTCTTGGCCCTTGAAAACAACATCATGCATTTGAATATTTAATGAGATTCAATGTTTGTTATACAAATCATGAAAGGCACACACTTCTTGAGATCCTACACTTTGGTCCCGTTATTGGAGGAAATAAAAAGATGCTCTATTGAATTTAATCATATCTCATTTTCACATATTTACAGGAATCGTAATAAAAAAGTGGACCAACTCTCAAAATATGGTTTGGAATTGGACAAAGGAAGCTGGAAAATCATGGAAGAAGGCCTGGATGGCTCCCGAGAATATTTTCACAACACTTGGACCTCTATCCAACTGATCTTCTTGTCATACATCTGATGTTTTTTTCTTCTTGGGAACTTAATATGTATAGTTCATATCTATAAAGGATGTATTAGTTTTTGGAAAACATAGATGGAAGATTTTGATATTGTATCTCAATGGTTTGGACTCTCTCCAACCTCTCCTTTTTTGGACTCTTGGGATCTTTTTTGTTCTTGTTTTTTATCAAATCTTATTCTGAGCAGTCATCATTTTCCTTTCAGACACGACACATGAATAACAAAATAACTGGTTTTTTCCTTGGGAAAAAAAAGGTGATCAACCCTAATCTAGAAGTTCAAAAGTGCATCTTTGTTTTGATTAGTGTAAAGAAGAAAATTAGCATTGTTAAAATAAGAAGAAATTCTCATGCGCTCCATAGTAAAACAAGGAGTTGGACAATTCCTAAAAGGTCCTGGGTTAAAAGAATTTGTCATATTTGTAACACTAACATGGTTGAAGATGAAAAACACTTTATATTAAATTGTCCTGAGTACACCTACATTAAATCACAATTTCAAAGTATTTATTACAATAACAATCTTCTCAACATTTTAACTCATCAAAACTATAGTGATTTATGAACACTTTTCTTAAAACTTTTCAAATATAAAAATAAAATTATTAACCAACCAAGTAATTTATTTTAATAAACAAAATTTAGTTTTAATGAAAATTAACCACCACCACCATTATATTTATCATGATTATAATTATGAAATTCTTTAAGGTACGCATTTGTAGTCATCAAGATGATGAAAGCTACTAGTATATCTAATAAAATTGTTGACTTATAAAAATCAACTTTAAAACATTTAACTCAACATTTTAACTCGTCAAAACTATAATGATTTAGAAACACTTTTCTTAAAACTTTTAAAATATAAAAATAAAATTATAAACCAACCAAATAATTTTTTTAATAAACAAAATTTAATTTTAATGAAAATAACCACACCATTATATTTATCATGATTATAATTATGAAAATCCTTAAAGTAGGCATTTGTCCTACTAGTGTATATAGTAAAATTTTGACTTATAAAAATCAAATTTAACGCGTTTAGCTGTGCCCGTACTTCATTGAACGCCTAAAATATATTTTGAATTTTCTAATATTAAATCACCCATTCAACACCACCTAAGTCTACGAAGCCAAACGGTGAAATGTTCGTGCATGTTAAATTTTATGGAAATTTCAAAATCACAAAAAGCCAAAAATCACGGGTAATTTCGAGTTGTTAGTTCAACTAAATAATGGATAAAAGAGACACTTTTGGTTTGGAACATTGTAAACGACGAAGTTGCACCAAATAAAGATATAAAAATTTCATAGTTTTATGATTATTTTCATAATTTCAAATGATTTTCATGCTTCCACTTTAACCTTTCATAATTAAAAAAAAAAACAAAAAAACAAATCCATCTTATGTAGTTTATGTAGTGTAGTGGTGGGGTAAAAATATTTAAAGATATTTAGGAAAGACGTAATAAGAGTATAGAGGGATATATGTGTACTTATTTCATAATAATAATAATCTAATTTTAAGGTTATGGTTAAGTTACACATTAAAATGAGACCTCTTTGTTTGTGGAACAAAGGGTACCCTCCACTCATTTGAGTGTTAAAGTCTAGAGAGGTATACATACTCTACCCTCTCTGAATTTGAATTTGTGATGTCCATTGATCTCTTTCGAGCCAGTTGGCCATGTTGCACTAAGTCACTCGCTAATGTACTCGTAGGGTTGGGGGAATTCTTGCCTTGAGTCAATTGGTCATGTTGCACTAAGTCACTGGATGAGGTACTCATAGGGTTGGGGGATTCTCGTCTTGTGTGCAAGGTTTGTCGAATGGCCTAGTCTAAACATTTATATTTTTACTTTCTAGTAATTATTACTAGAATCTCGTTAATGTAATTGTTAGTGAAATCACAACTTTACATTGTTTAAATCATGTTTTTGAATGCATAAATGGATTCAACGCTCTTGAAAACCCCAAGACACCTAGAATATGTAATCTCAACCATTGAAATATGTAATTTTTTAAATTTTTGGTAGAAAAAAATGTGATTGATCCAAATATTTTAAAAATATGGCAGTAGTTTAAACCTTCTATGTTTTGGTCCTTTTTCTAAGATTTGATCCTTTTTTCTAAGATATTTTTCTGAGATATTTTGCTAGAAATCTGACTAAAAAATGTTGTATCTGCATATTTAAGTAGTTAATTCTGTGTAATCTGAATAATCCAAGAGTTTTCAATGCCATATATATATATATATATATATATATATATATATATATAATTAGAAAAATTAATAATGAAAATGATAAGTTTGCATATCATAAATATATATTACAAATCTTTTAATCGGTAGAGTGATGAAAATGATGGTCTTGCATAACACAATTCTCATGGTCGAAAATTTAAAATATAAAGTATAAATTATAATAATATTGAATTGTTTTGTTTTTTTAAGAAATTTTAAAATTTAAACTACAAGTTATAATATTATAATATTGAATTGTTTTTTATTTATTACATAAGTAAGATGTGATTTTTGTTAATTGGGTTTAGCTTGTATATTTGTAAAATGGATTATTATTCTCTATGTCCAAGTTCTATTCTTATTAATGAAATGTTGAGTTCATTATGAGTAAATTGTTGAAAAAACTTTGAGTTGTAGGATTTTCTAGTTGTCCAATAAAAAATCACCTTATCTAACAATTTAATTCCATTATGGTTAACTTTGTTATTTTTAATATAAGTTTATAGCAACCTACATCATCATTTCTTATATTTCATTAGAAATGATCAACTAACCATGCCAAACAAACAAGTTGTAAATAGATATGACATCAATTTCAATATTTAAATATTAAAAAAAAATCAACATTGAAATTGAAGTGTTAGTAAAAAGATATGACATAAATTTCAATATTTAAATATATATATTTTTTTTAAATAAAAAAGGGGGAGAGCCTGCTATATTATATTACCAGAAAACTTTAACAAGATATACAGTGTAAAGGGTCTAAGTCACCAAAAATGTTGCAGATTACCGGAAACCAGCATAGGTGGAGAGCATATAACAGTTGTGTGATAGTGGCATCTGTCCTGCCCGGAGGAAACCAGGACAGATGTCTATAGTCCAAAAGAACATAAAACAGTAGCATAAAAAGACAAAAAAACCAAGAGAACATAAAAACCTAGGTACCCGGTGACCTGTCGTCATCTCCAGTCTGCCACATGGACCCAGCCGGGATGGCAAAAGTCTGCGCACAGAGGGAGCACTTCCGCCGAGATGGGATGTTGGAATATGCGTCGAGAAGCATGTCCAGGCGTTGACCCATGAGGAGAGCCCTATGCTCCAGGTCAGACATGTGACCTTGGAGCTCGAACACCAAGGACAGGTGTTCCTCACGAAGGAGAAAGCCATGCAGACCACCACCCGCGTCGTTGAACTCCCTCTGCTTCGCACCATTCTCGACCTCCTGCCTCACCGAGCGAGTGCTATCCATTTTCATCTCTGCTTCCATAGCTTGCCAAGAAACTTCTACAAAAATGTAGCCGGGGAACTCTTCATCTAAACCCAAATTGGGTTTGCTTTCCTCCCTGCGGGTCACCACTGTGGCACAGGGCTCCTCCGCAGTCGACAGGTCTTCCATAAACGGGACCTCCTCCATAATACAGGCGGGATACGCATCCTCTGTTCCAGCCTCCTTACTTGTCGTGTCCTCCCTGCTGCAGCCAGCTCCCGTTTCAACAATGGTGACGAGCACTGCCAATATCTTAGCCCGAGCCTTCTTATGAAGCATGGAGGTTGCCAAAGCCAGAGCATGCTCAATTTTCTCTTTCCGTCGTCGCTGCGCCTTGTGGGCGTTCCGAGCTGAGCCACGGCGAGGTCTTCCTCTTTTTCTAGCCATGGTATCCTGGGGATGAATGAATGTATAGAGCGGGTGCAAAGGTAAGCGTAAAAGCCAGGACGCGAGCGGTTGCAGGTACAGAGCACGAGCAAGCCAGCTCTGTCTCGACGCACACAAAGACAAGATGCTCAGAAGATCCTTACCAAGATGCAACGTAAGGGTAGTGAGCTAGGGCAAGAGGAATGCAGGATTGCACCAGAGCCTCCAGGCGAAGATCAGAGCCGAAGCCGGAGCAGTCCCGCTTTGTCCGGGCTCAAATGAAAACACATAACCAGACGCCGAGAACACTTGACCGCCGTTAACCCCAAGTATGCAGAGGTCGTAAATGGTCGCGCGAGGGAGGAGTCCCTCCATCGCGATGCTACTGCTATGGTCGTCCCACATCGTAAATGCGGAGGTGTCGGTGGCGGCCATCGGCATTTAAGCCCAGGCTTAGTGCTAAGCCTGGTGGCACCTCCTCGCCGCGTGTCACCCCATCCGGGGTTCAATATTTAAATATTAAAAAAAATTCAACATTGAAATTAAAGTGTTATAACTCTCTATGGAATTAGATGGTTTGAGATTGTGATTACAAAGCTTCAAAGATAGTGTTAATGAGGTAAGAAATTAGATGGTTTGAGATTGTAATTACAAAGCTTTAAAGAAAGTGTTAATGACTGAGTGTGTATAAAATGTTATCATGACCTAGGTTTTTATGTCATGAATAACTTTTTATCAATTTAAAAAAATATATTGATTTTTGTACACTTTGTAAGTTATTAGAAGCGTGGACTTGCTTTTTGGTATTTTTATGTCGAAAGGCTTATATTTATTGGCAATGGGCACGATTAATGACTTTTTAATTTAAAATTCTAATTTGATGGCTAACAATTGAAGATGCTGGCATATTCTTAGTCGTCCTCCCAAATCAGTGAATGTGATTTACTCTTCATAACTTCCCTGTATTTTTGAATGCATCCGTTAACCTGTTTATTTTTTAACATTTACCTAATCATATTAAGAAATTACTGTAGCACTATATAATTGCCATGTTTGAATTATTAACGGGCACTACTTCAACTTCCTCCTCAGCGGTCGTGCATCTCAGCGGTCCTCGCGTTTCATATTCGATGGTTGGCCGACCCACCGAGCGTTTCATTTTCGAGCGTGGATACTTTCGGCGTTCTCAGCCTATACCTTTCGGCATTCTCAACCAAAGTTAGCGGCTGTGCTAGTGGTATTTTTAGTGAGAATCTAGTAATATGAATTTAAGAGAAATTACAATTTTTTTTAATTAAATTACATTTTCAAATATATAAATAAATTCAATTTGATAAAAAACCCATAAAACAAATTTAACCATTCAAATCTGTACATTTAACAATTTTTTTAAAATTATTAAAATATCCGAGAAAAAAAAAAAAAAGTACGGCAACATTATTTCTCTCCATTTCTCATGCTAAAGCTCTAACCCTAAAAAAAACACACAATGAGGTCCATTCAAACCCTAAAAAAACACACAATGAGGTCCATTCAAACCCTAAAAAAAACACACAATGAGGTCCATTCAACGAGGCTGGTCCCGCAAAAGTCGCAACTTGGTTCCTCGTGCACCCTAATTAGACCATGCTGTTGTCCCCCAAGAGTCGCAGCTTTGTTCCTCGTGCACCATTTCGGGGTTAAAGGGAACGGGCAAGACTGATGACGTCATTGGACTGACGTGTTATAGGTGTCCGAAGGCAGCAATGGGGAAGCGCACTTGGAGAAGCCCCGGGATTCGTACCGGGAAAGACCTGATCTTTCCCGGTACGAATCTTAAATTCTTGACAAGGTTATTGACGCGGTAACCTGATCTTTCCCGGTAACCTTAAATTCTTGACAAGGTTATTGACGCGGTAGCTTCGCCTTACGAGGAGATCGATACTCGATATTTTATTTATATGTAGAAATTTCAGGAGTGGGTTAAATTGGGAGTAATCTTTCTTTCTTAGTTATTTTTTATTTTTTTTTCGGCAGATTCCAGGGCTGTGCAGTTTTAAATTTCCGTTTAATCTAGAGTTTTGATAGATTTTTTGAGTATTTGAATTGGTTTTAAATGAGATAAAAACTCTGAAATAGGATTTTGAATTGTATAGAACTTTGATCCATGTGAAACTCAAAATATTGTTAAAAATCTGACCTAATTCAAACCTATTTTTTTTTTAAAAGAAAAACTATTATGTTTACTCCAGAATTAACCTACTCATTTCATATAACTAAATAAAACATATCAAAAATTAGGGTTGCAGGCGTTGATTTGCTGGCTGACAGAGTTGACCCAGTAAGCATTCCAATTCTCTACATCCATACAAACACAGAAATATTCTGCGAGTATCTGATACCAAGTGGCTATTTACGCTGGACCAGCAGACAACCCAAGTCTTTATATAGAGCACTGGCCGGTTTACTCATCCAGCGTTGTGTTCATTCCCGAGCCTCCATTGCTCCCGAATTTTGTTATCTGCTTCAGAGTTTTCGTGGCGCTTGATCTCAAGGAATGAGAATATGTCCGGCACTGATGTGGCTGTGCCCATGATGGCCGCTCCTTATGAATTAGTACTTAAGGTTAGTTCATATGATATATATGCTGTATCTGTATTTGGTTTCAGCTGGGTAAATAATATCTATCCTGCTGTGCAGCATTGAATGATGCTTCAAGTGGTTTGTAGGTCTTTGGATTTTACTACAAACCATGATTGAGTTCATGATGACCATTCTTTATGAGTTAGTACTTAAGGTTAGTTTTTATGGTATATATGTTGTATCTGTATTTGGGTTCAGTGGATAGAATTTGGTCCTTATGCGTTAGTATATAAGGTGAGAGTCAATATGATATATATGTTGGGCCAACAATATCCATCTTGTTGTGCAGCATTGAATGATGCCCCAAATGGTTTGTAGGTCCTTGGATTTGACTACAAACCATGGTTGTGTTCATGATGGCCTCTCCTTATGAGTTAGTAATTAAGGTTAGTCCATATGATATATATGTTGTATCTGTATTTGCTTTCAGTGAATAGAATTTGGTCCTTATGAGTTAGTATATAAGATGAGTCAATATGATATATATGTTGGACCAACAATATCCATCCTGCTGTGCAGCATTGAATGATGCCTCAGGTGATTTGTAGGTCCTTGGATTTTACTACAAACCATGGCTGAGTTCATGATGGCCATTCTTTATGAGTTAGTACTTAAGGTTAGTCCTTATGATATATATGTTGTA
>JZKD02S1966192.1:45901-64817 GCA_000966675.3 Picea glauca
AGAAGGGACATATGAATATGTGATGCACCCAAAAATCTGAAAGTGCCCCACCTTAGGCTTCTTCCCAGAGAAAGCCTCCTCAGGAGTCATGCTCCCCACAGCCCTGTGAGGACTCATGTTCTACAGATAAACTGTAGTGTAGCATGCCTCATCCCATAGAAATAATGGCAGCCCCTGATCATGTAGCATGGCTCTCGCAGCCCCAACAATGGCCCTGTTCTTCCTCTCAGTAACCCCATTCTGTTGCGGGTTGTAAGGAACAATCAACTCCCTCCTGATGCCCTCTCCTACACAGAAATCCATAAAATCCTTGGAGGTATACTCACCCCCATTGTCCGATCTCACGAATCTGATTTTCTTCCCAGTCTGGTTCTCCACAAGAGCTTTGAACTCTTGGAACCGAATGAGGACTTGTCCTTTGGTCTTCATGAAGAAAATCCAAGACTTCTGAGAGAAGTCATCAATGAATACAACATAGTATAGGGATCCAGTCAACGATGCCGAAGGCATCGGGCCACATACATCTGAATGTATAAGATCAAGTATCCATGTTTCTCTACTGTCACTACTCGGAAAAGCAGTCTTGGTGTACTTTCCCAAGGTACACCCCTTGCACAACTCATGGTGCTCTAAACTGAAATCTGGAACTCCCGTCACCATCTCCCTCAAAACTTGCAAAGCCCCATGGTGAAAATGTGCCATCCTCCTATGCCATATCTCACATAGGTCACTGCTTTTGCTGGTAGAATGAATCAATGCTCTCACTAGCTGGAACAAGAACTTTTACAGCCTCTCATGTCTAGTACCAATCACTTTGTCTGAAGTGATGCTAGACCCTCTGGGGAAAATAAGCACCTTCCCATCATGGAACAAGACCTCATAGCCCTTCTCCTCAATAGTAGAAACTGACACTAAGTTCTTCTTCAAGCCTGGAACATAAAGAACCTCCGTCAAAATCATGGGAGGCAAAGACTCCCTCCGAAATGATACAGTCCCACAACCAGCCACCTTGACCTCCTGGACATCTCCAAGCACTACCTCTACATCTCCAAACTGAGTAAGATCCATCAAGTTCTCACGAAATGATGTCATATGGCAAGAGGCACCACTGTCAATATACCAAGTATCTGGAGTAGTGGTCCTCGAGGAAAGACACACAATCAAGGAAAATTCCTTGTCAAACTTGGTGGAAAACTCATCTACCTCTGTTGAAGCTGTTGTTTGTCTCGACCTTGGCATCTCACCAAAGTTCTGACCTTGTCATCTCACCAAAGGTCCCTTCTCTTGGCATCTCACCAAGAATTTATTGATCTTGGCATCTCACCAACGATCCTCTCCTTGGTCTCTCACCAAGTGACTTCCTCTCGAAGTGATTGTTGTCACAACTTTCTGTTTGCTGAAATTTTTTCCTCTCTTCAACTCAGCTCTGATACCATGTTAATTTTTTCAAAACCCCAACCCAGTTTCAATCTCATTGTCTTTTCAGCCAAATTTAAATGCCAAACTCAGTTTCAGCACTGTTTCAGCATATGTTACAGCCCTATGTTTCAACATATACTCACAACGGTGTTTCAACATATGACTCAGCACTATGTTTTAGCGTATGTTACAGCACTGTGTTTCATCATATGTTACAACACTGTGTTTCAGCATATACTCACAGTGGTGTTTCAGCATATGACTCAACACTGTGTTTCAGCATATGTTACAACACTGTGTTTCAGCATATACTCACAACAGTGTTTCAGCATATGACTCAGCACTGTGTTTCATCATATGTTACAGCACTGTGTTTCAGCATATACTCACAGCGGTGTTTCATCATATGTTACAGTGGTGTTTCAACATATAAAAACTTAACAAAAAATAAACTTCAGAACTGAAACATGAGGATTCTGAACATTGTTTTCAACGCAAAAATAAAATATCAGCAATATGCAAAACTCAGAAAATATAGACACAAATATTTTCGGTCTAACTTCGACCCTGGAAAAACCCACAAGGGGAAAACCAGTGAGAGAGGGATTTGTATTATTTATGAGCTTCTGAGAAATTCTTTTACAGCATATTCATCTTCATATATTTACACAAACTTATCTGGACATTCCTGTAGCTTTTCTCCTCGATTTCTAAACCAGAAATCCGTACAATTGTACGAAAATTAATGTTGTACGGACTGTCCCAAAATTTGTGCCAAAACTCTGCTAAGACTGTATAGAAAACCCAGCATGAACAACTCCTTGTAAACCGTGTTGTACAATCCCAAGATTCGTGCCAAACAATATGGATTGTACGAAAATACACTCAGAAATATATTACAGCAGTTACCTCAATTTCTGTGCCAACAAATGTTGTATGCCAGCCTTGGAATGCAAGCCAATACTCTCAGAAATTGTAGTTGTTGTCCTCTTCAATTTCTATGCACATTACATGCTGTACGACCTCCACAAATCCATACGGTATGGCCTGTTCCTCCTTGCTGTCTGGAATTCATACTTCTCTTTGCCGTGGGATGCGTGCTCTCCTTCGGCAAATGCTGTCTCTTTTCTCAGCTCGACCTCTCTCTTGCTCTCTCTTGTTCTCTCAACAAGAATGCTTGAGCTCCTCTTGTTCTCTCAACAAGAATGCTTCAACTTCCTTGTTCTTGGCATCTCACCAAGAGTCTCTTTCTCTCTCAACAAGATTGTTGCTACTTCTCCTTACCCAAGAATGGGTGCGCCCTCTTTCCTTAGTCGACCTCATGAGGGAAGGTGAGGAGTTTTCTAATCTAACGGTTGAGGTTAGATTAGATGGGTGGCTGAGATTTGGTGTCTCTTCACTCACCGCCACTTTAATCATAAAGTCACCTTTTAATTTGCATCTCACAAATTAAATGACTAGGACCCACATTTGACAATTCTCCCCCTTAGGTGCATAGGGAAGAGAAACACTTGCCTTGGTACTTTATTTTAATTAAAAATTTAACAAAGCTTGTGAGATCTTGAGTGATGACTGGTTTGGGAAGCCAAGTAACGCTCTAAAACCATTATTGTGGATTCATAGCCCTAGCTCGAGGGTGACACTAACGTTGATAGTTGTAACAATAGTGTCTATGGTTGGGTGGAACGTCCTTGGTATGCAACCAATTGGTGTCTTATTTATAAAGATAAGTGTTCTATGTTATGGTATTATTTACCTGTATATGAATGTATTCCGTTGTGTATTTATTTATAGTTTAACTAAATATTTAGAATATGCATGCTTGTTGGTTATTTTTGTGCATGTTGTTAGATCTTTTCTTTTGTGCATCATTATTAATTTAAAAAGGTATCGGTAAGAGAAATAAGTCCAAGGGTGGGCTTGGGTGGTGGGTTATGTTACACTCAGGTATTACCCACATCATATTTTGGTGTCCCTTGTTTCATATCTATATTTCCATGTCATCACCGTGGAGCAGTTTTGGGTCGGCATCGGAACTTTTGCCTAGAGGCACCAACGAAACAATTTCAAATACAATCCACAAACGCCGATACAATAATTGACTATAGGTTGATTTCTAAGGACACTGAACTCTTGGTTATAATTTAGATAATAAGCATCAATATAGCATAGAAAAACCTCAGGAAAAGTACTCAACGCCTTGAAAAAGAGATAATTTCAGATAATAAGCCTCTTCGAGGGGGCAACCTCCTTTTATCACACTTAAATGTTCAAGTACAAGATGATTCAAAATGAAAATGTCTCCTTGGTATATATAGGAGACTAGGAGNATAAATAAAATAACATTACTAATCTAATATGCCCCAATTAAGGGGTAATAAATAACATTACTAATCTAATATGCCCCAATTAAGGGGTAATGAGCCAATATTAGGGCTTAACAGGGTGGCGGGGTATGTTACACTCAGGTATTACCCACATCATATTTTGGTGTCCCTCATTTCATATCTATATTTCCATGTCAGCACCGTGGAGCAGTTTTGGGTCGGCATCGAAACTTTTGCCTAGAGGCACCAACAAAACAATGTCAAATACAATCCACAAATGTCGATACAATAATTGACTATAGGTTGATTTCTAAAGACATTGAACTCATGGTTATAATTCAAACCTTTACTCGTCGACGTCGACAATCCTGGTTGATCTACGATCCTGCTTATCCTCGATACCGATCATACTATTTTCTTAGAGGCTTGGTAATTTGATGGGACACCTCTGGCTGAGATGAGACATAACATGCAACATACACCACAATTTCTCATGCTGACCAATAGTTGAAATTTGAATTCTCCGATGAACTATGAAATAATCCTCTCCTATGTCGCCAACTAGCACTGCATTTAATCCTAAGCATGGTGTGGATTCCGTGGTAGATTGTGTAGATCACATTTACACTCTTGAATTTAAGACTTGACTCAACAAGGTAAGTATGATTTCTGTTAAATTTGAAAAGCTTATGCCCAAACATGGTATTTTGTTTGCAAATCACTTATCTTCTGAAGAAGATGAAAAAATGAGAGAAAGCATCAAGGAGGTTACAACCTTCTCTCTAACTTTGATTACTAGTAAGACCAGGTTAATCTCTTCAAGGAAGAGGTAAGAATTGTCTTTATCATTTCTACACTTATGATTGTGTTCGTAACACTTGTCGAGGTTGGATAGCAGCTCAGTATAACATTTCTCTTTTCTGTAGAAAAATTCCTCCAAGGAATCCAATGACTAGGAGCTCACCAAGAATGACCAAAATGAAAGACTCGAAGGTCAGTGAAGGGTCTAAACTAGGTGCTATAAGGAAGCTTCATTTTGTCTCAAAGACAAAATTAGTTATCTGAACTTCTACCAAAAAGAAGTTTTATCCAAACTCTGATGTTGGTGACACAAAGGCAAGAATGATATCAAAAGTAATGCTCCCACACTGGGGAGAGTTGTTTAAAAAAATCAACCAGGAGGAATACCCAAACTTTACACCCCACAGTGACTTGAACATCAGGATGATGGATGAATAGGTTTTCCCAAACATCAGGCGATCATGTCTACATATGGTGGCCTGTCAGACTCCATTTTTTCCCTTCATTGAAACCCTAGGATGGATGATTGACCACAAAGACATGACAAAATACATAGTAAATAATGAATAGGAAGAATGTGTAGGTGTCTTTCTTCCAGTAGAGGTAGAAAAATACTACAATCTCAGAAGCTTAGAGGAAAGGATAAATATAGACTTTGTGCTCAGATTTTATGAGTTCCATGACACCAGCAGGATACTGGCCTCATGGCAGAAGGAATATGACAAGTTCACAAGAATGAGAAATGACTGGTATAGCATGGAAAACCTAAGTGGGTCATATATGTACTTAATGTCTTTAATTTGTTGATTATATGGGGAGAAATATTGCGTTAAATTTTAAAAAGCATGGATGTGCTTGGAATATACCATGGAAATCTCTAGGAGCAGTTTCAAATAAGGAGCCATCATTTCCAAATAGCTAAGAAACAAAATCCTATAGGTCCAGACACTAAAGAATGGAGAAACACCAACTTTCCACATGGCATCGTACATGGTGAATGTGATATGCACAAGAAACGATTTTGTAGGTATGAATTTAAGATGGCATGTTGTTAAGTTACCCATGCATGTTTATTTCAACATTCTATAGGAAAATGAAAGTTGTGATGAGAAAGTTATTACATATTCCTGAACTAGTAGATGAAGTCGTTGATATACATGAAATTTCTTATGACAGGAAAAGGAAAGTTGTGATGAGAAGAAGAATCAATAAAAGTAAGATCACGATTGATATCACACTTTTCATAACCACAGAGAAAATGTTGCTTGAGATAGAAAGTGCTAAGATGATTGAGCCAGTCTGAGAAGGGATGGCCATAGTCGAAGATACTTTAGCCAAGGAAAAAATAGATGAAAGGGAGGTGGCCTCCATGAAGAAAGGACTATACCATATGTGAAATCAAGTGGAGTACTACCAAAATTCAACACAAGTGGTGGTACTCTTGAAGTGTGAGTTTCGAGAAATGTATGCACAATTCACAAGTGAAAGATATATATTCACTACTTGCATAGCTCATTTCCAAGAAGATACCCTCATGGGGTTGGAAACTTGTAAATACATACAACAATGGTATGAGAAGGCACATCAATACTTAGAAAAGATAGACTACATCAACGAAGTGAAAAAGAGTCGAGATATAGAAGAGCATGGCATCCGAGTGTTGATGGATAGAAGCATCACCCGAATAAGGAAGGAAACTCAACACTGGGTAATCATGGTCTAGGAACCTCAGCAAAAAATGAAAGAAATATGGGAAGAGTATGAGAAAATTTTGGAGAAAATCAATCGGGAAATTAGGAACATTGATTTACCAGAGTTTGGTCCACCAGGGGATTTCAACGATTTGCATGACATAGTTAAACAACATGAAGAGAAAGACCTGTCATGGGAAGCAGATATTTCACAGATTTCAAGAATGATCTCGTGTTAAGTGAATAAGTTCATGGAACCCATGATTAAATCTCTCGCAGTCCTACAATGCTTAAGTGTCAAGATAATCAATTACACGGAATGGGAAATCGAGATAAAGGAGGTCCTCTCTACTCCGATGGATCAACATAGGTTACCATATGCAAACACATGCAAATATCTATTCTTCAAGTGGCTAGAGTACGAGAAGAACAATCCAATTCATTAAAACCATTATATGATCAAAAGAGAAGCAAAAGAGAACATATAGATAAAATCCCCCATGTGGCATTTTATTAACTTAACACAACTTTAGTAGATATTTTTATTTTAGTTATTTTTTCTAAATAAGGGCAACGAACTTGGAAAAAGGGTCAATGGTTTTGGAGAGAAAGACTTGTTCTGGAATTTGTAAGAGAACTATTTATGTGCAAGTTATTTTAATTAAGAAGTTCTATTTAGAACCAAAGACACTTCTTTCATTTGAGGCGTGAATGTGTCTGGATCAAGGGGGGTTATCTTTGTCTTCAGATTAAATATTTGTTGCTATACTGACTAAGAGTTGTTGTATCTATTATTTAAAGTTATCTTATAATGTTTTAACAGTTCTTTTATTCTAGTTGATGAACAAAAATCGATTGTGTTAACCTATGATTGATAATAGAGCATTGAAAAATTATTTTCTTTCACTAACTTCTTTTCACATATTTATTTCCTTTCTGTATCTATTATCTCATACAATGTTGAATGTATACTAATCAAAAGGGTATTAATTATAGTCTGAAGTAGTTTATATCTTCTTCGCCTGCATGCTAAGGTATATAGGTTATCTTGCAATCCAACCTTCCCCCAACACATAATTTGGTTCCCTCTGTCATCTAGTTTAAATATCTATATTTATTTTGTTATAAATGTTAGAAAAGAACCAAAAACAGAACTACATAGCTTGAGGAAAGGTTTAACATAAGATACACATTTTTCAATCACCATTAAAGCCCATTGATAATTCCAACCAGATCATGAATCTGGAAAACCTTACCACTCATCAAACTCTTACGAGTCTAATTGGGCTTCTTAAGAGGGTTTGGTTCATGTTTTTGAGTTAAAGGGACCTTAGACCCCTAAACAAAATTGACGCTTCTATATAAACGAATGAATGGCTAATAATATTTCTAATAATATTACCCACATAGTCTATAGATTCAAAATAGCCCACATGCATCTCGAGTCATTCTCAATACAAACCACATAAAGAGAGTACTCTCGATACGAGTAACTCATATCAACACAAAGAGGAAAAACACCTATACCCTGAAATACCTTATGCTCCTCCCCACGAAGAGTTAAATAAGTTCAGTATAATTACCTGAGCTTATGCCCGACAGATCGAAGCATTACCTTTAGCTCCTTTACTTCCTCGAAGAAAAAAAATAAGTAGACCAGTAGTTGACACCCATGACCAGGTATTTGTTCACACGGTAGAATACCTAATAGATTTTTCCTTCACAGAGATCGAACAACCCCTTAATCTGATACCCGAAACACCAGTTGGTAATTACTCTGAACTTGGCAATTTTGAATTTGAAGAGGAAGGGTCTAACTCAGATTGCTCATTTTCCAAACCAGAAGACATGGATGATAATAATGATAACAATGGATAAAGGGGATATCATCCTAGATACAATCAACCATGGTTGGCCATATATTCTTTGGAAATCCCAAAAGAGGTGCATAACCTACCCAAACATCCAAAAATATTTCTTCCTAAATTTGACCTCAAAACCTATGGATTTCCCGAGGACCATATTAAGAAGTTCATATTAGCTATAAGGTTGATGAATGTGAAACAAGAAGATGTAGTGTGTAGAATTTTCCCTTACACCTTTGAAAATTTATCCTCAACTTGGTATTTCAACCTACCAGTTGGTTCCATAACTAGCTGGACAAGGTTTCAAAATGATTTTTTGGATAAATTTTCCAAAGAAAGTACTACAGAAGATTTAATGGCTGAAATTTTCGCCTCCACTATGACTCGAAAAGAAAAGGTTAAAGATTTCAACCAAAGGTTCACCACCATTTTGAACAAATTCCAACCCGAGGCTAAACCTACCTAGGAGTTTCAAATCAAAGTATACGCTAATTCTCTCCCAACTTCTATTTCCATGTTTGTAAAAAGGGTTGCCAAACATACTTTAGGTGAAATTTTTGAAGAAGATAAAATGATTGAATTCGAAATGAAAGGATGCAAATAAGATCAACTCTCACTAATAAAAAAGGAAACAAAACCTCTACCTAAGAGAGGCATTTTGTTAACAACACCCCCAAGAAAAAAAACAGAACAAGGTCCTGAGAAAGAGGGAGGGGATCTAGAAAACCTACAATGGATGATAAAAAAATCTCTAACGAGATCGTAGATATGAAAAGGAGTGTTGGGGAAGGAAACCAAAATCAAAGACCTTATAAACCCCTTTTAAAAATAAATCCACCCTTCAAATCTATAGAACCTCTCCCATCTAACCTAAACATTGACTTAGGGAACATAGCATCTGACTCCTTCTACACATACCATCAAGAAAACCGTTCAAAAAGGGATTTCCCCCAATGGTTTCATGTTATGAATATAATGGATAATTGATTCCTATATGAATTATCTCTAACTAAACAACCCAGAGGCTCAAAAATAGGTGATAACGATCAATAAAGTCAATAACCACCTGAAGAGACTGCCATCTTGATATGGGATTCTGATCAACCAATACCTTTCAACAACGTTGTTGAGGTGTAGGGACCCTCGACTGAAATTATGGCTATACAAACGTGAATTAAAAATCAATCGATCCAAAGTAATCCCACCACCACTCAATTATCTCCAGGAAATCAAGTGGCCAATCACCCCAAACCCCTATTTTTTTCTAAAAAAAATCCCAAAAACATACACACACGAAATATCCTAAGTTAGACTACAATGTGGTAGAATACTTAAACAAGATGAAGACCAATGTGTCTGTCATGGACATGTGTAGGATCCCTCAACAAAAGGATTTTCTGTTACAGGCCTTAAAATTAATAGATACCCCTATAACAAGCACTGGTCAAGGTGAGGTCCCATCTCCTACATATTTAACAAAGAAGTCAAGTGTGAATTCTTTTTCTTTAGACAAAAGAGGAAAGCCTTTTGTTCCTCCTTTCATTTTTACATTTGAGGTTTTTAACATAAATCTACATAATTTTCTAGTCGATTCAGGGGCATCTTCAAATGTCATGCCATTGTTAATCTGTATTAAATTGAATGCAACCCCACTCAAAAGTGATAAAAACGTTATACAACTATATAGGAATCAGGTAAAGGTCATTGGGGAACTTAAATATGTCATGATTAGAACTGCTACACACCCCAAATTTTTGCAAGTAATTGACATAATCATAGTAGACATCCTAGAGGCCTATGGAATGCTACTTAGCCGAGACTAGTCTGAGAAATTAAACGATTACTTCATTACCGACTAGGATCACCTTTGGTTGCCATTAAAAGGACATACAAAAATGATCAGGATTGACAGAGAAAGATATCTCAAACATATTTCCACTGATTTAGAGACCAAAAATGAATCCTTGTCGACAGAGTTCCCTGTGTTAGGAAACTACTCCTGTGATTTTGTTTTCGGTAATTTCGCCCCTCGCGTTTTTGACATACCTCCTACACAAAAATATGAAATGATATTCCAAATAGACTTACTAGTGGGTGTAGGAGAAATAATCCTCTGTCAAGACTCTCTGACATAAGTAGTAGACAAGGAGGTTGAAAGTGAAAAAATAGCTAGACATGAAGAAGTTAGAAATTCCCCCCCACATATTTGGACATTGCGCTTTGATGGTTCTAAATCACAAGAGGGGTCGGGAGAAGGATGCATCCTCATTGACCCAAAGGGGAAACAAAACTTATTATCATGTAGATTAGAATTTGAATGCACTAATAACACTGCTAAATCTGAAGCTCTAGTCCAGGGACTAAAGAAAGACATTGACTTAAACATCAAGGAATTGAATGTTTTTGGAGACTCTGAAATTATCGTTAGGAAAGTGAAGAATACTATCCATTGCAATTCACCTCACTTAATAAATTACTAGCAAGAGGTACATAGAATAATAGAAAATTTTGAGGCCTTCAACATTACTGATGTTCCTAGGATGAAAAATACCCTTGTTGATGCTCTAGGCACTACGGCCTCAAGATTATCTCCTTTAGAAGACTATGAAGCCTCAAGGTTTGTAGTATAAATTCTTTACATACTGTCGGTACCTAACAACATTTCTGATTGGAAATTCTTTGGAGGGAATGAAATCATTGTATATTTCCTAACTAATCAAGAGAATTTCAAGGATTTCTCCATTGAAGATGAAATATTACAAGAAATACTCACATAATCAAATCTCCATGAACAAAAGAAGGGANTAAATAAAATAACATTACTAATCTAATATGCCCCAATTAAGGGGTAATAAATAACATTACTAATCTAATATGCCCCAATTAAGGGGTAATGAGCCAATATTAGGGCTTAACAGTGTGGCGGGGTATGTTACACTAAGGTATTACCCACATCATATTTTGGTGCCCCTCATTTCATATCTATATTTCCATGTCAGCACCGTGGAGCAGTTTTGGGTCGACATAGAAAATTTTGCCTAGAGGCACCAACAAAACAATGTCAAATACAATCCACAAACATCGATACCATAATTGACTATAGGTTGATTTCTAAAGACATTGAACTCATGGTTATAATTCAAACCTTTACTCGTCGACGTCGACAATCCTGGTTGATCTACGATCTTGCTTATCCTTGATACCGATCATACTATTTTCTTAGAGGCTTGGTAATTTGATGGGACACCTCTGGCTGAGATGAGACATAACATGCAACATACACCACAATTTCTCATGCTGACCAATAGTTGAAATTTGAATTCTCCGATGAACTATGAAATAATCCTCTCCTATGTCGCCAACTAGCACTGCATTTAATCCTAAGCATGGTGTGGATTCCGTGGTAGATTGTGTAGATCACATTTACACTCTTGAATTTAAGACTTGACTCAACAAGGTAAGTATGATTTCTGTTAAATTTGAAAAGCTTATGCCCAAACATGGTATTTTGTTTGCAAATCACTTATCTTCTGAAGAAGATGAAAAAATGAGAGAAAGCATCAAGGAGGTTACAACCTTCTCTCTAACTTTGATTACTAGTAAGACCAGGTTAATCTCTTCAAGGAAGAGGTAAGAATTGTCTTTATCATTTCTACACTTATGATTGTGTTCGTAACACTTGTCGAGGTTGGATAGCAGCTCAGTATAACATTTCTCTTTTCTGTAGAAAAATTCCTCCAAGGAATCCAATGACTAGGAGCTCACCAAGAATGACCAAAATGAAAGACTCGAAGGTCAGTGAAGGGTCTAAACTAGGTGCTATAAGGAAGCTTCATTTTGTCTCAAAGACAAAATTAGTTATCTGAACTTCTACCAAAAAGAAGTTTTATCCAAACTCTGATGTTGGTGACACAAAGGCAAGAATGATATCAAAAGTAATGCTCCCACACTGGGGAGAGTTGTTTAAAAAAATCAACCAGGAGGAATACCCAAACTTTACACCCCACAGTGACTTGAACATCAGGATGATGGATGAATAGGTTTTCCCAAACATCAGGCGATCATGTCTACATATGGTGGCCTGTCAGACTCCATTTTTTCCCTTCATTGAAACCCTAGGATGGATGATTGACCACAAAGACATGACAAAATACATAGTAAATAATGAATAGGAAGAATGTGTAGGTGTCTTTCTTCCAGTAGAGGTAGAAAAATACTACAATCTCAGAAGCTTAGAGGAAAGGATAAATATAGACTTTGTGCTCAGATTTTATGAGTTCCATGACACCAGCAGGATACTGGCCTCATGGCAGAAGGAATATGACAAGTTCACAAGAATGAGAAATGACTGGTATAGCATGGAAAACCTAAGTGGGTCATATATGTACTTAATGTCTTTAATTTGTTGATTATATGGGGAGAAATATTGCGTTAAATTTTAAAAAGCATGGATGTGCTTGGAATATACCATGGAAATCTCTAGGAGCAGTTTCAAATAAGGAGCCATCATTTCCAAATAGCTAAGAAACAAAATCCTATAGGTCCAGACACTAAAGAATGGAGAAACACCAACTTTCCACATGGCATCGTACATGGTGAATGTGATATGCACAAGAAACGATTTTGTAGGTATGAATTTAAGATGGCATGTTGTTAAGTTACCCATGCATGTTTATTTCAACATTCTATAGGAAAATGAAAGTTGTGATGAGAAAGTTATTACATATTCCTGAACTAGTAGATGAAGTCGTTGATATACATGAAATTTCTTATGACAGGAAAAGGAAAGTTGTGATGAGAAGAAGAATCAATAAAAGTAAGATCACGATTGATATCACACTTTTCATAACCACAGAGAAAATGTTGCTTGAGATAGAAAGTGCTAAGATGATTGAGCCAGTCTGAGAAGGGATGGCCATAGTCGAAGATACTTTAGCCAAGGAAAAAATAGATGAAAGGGAGGTGGCCTCCATGAAGAAAGGACTATACCATATGTGAAATCAAGTGGAGTACTACCAAAATTCAACACAAGTGGTGGTACTCTTGAAGTGTGAGTTTCGAGAAATGTATGCACAATTCACAAGTGAAAGATATATATTCACTACTTGCATAGCTCATTTCCAAGAAGATACCCTCATGGGGTTGGAAACTTGTAAATACATACAACAATGGTATGAGAAGGCACATCAATACTTAGAAAAGATAGACTACATCAACGAAGTGAAAAAGAGTCGAGATATAGAAGAGCATGGCATCCGAGTGTTGATGGATAGAAGCATCACCCGAATAAGGAAGGAAACTCAACACTGGGTAATCATGGTCTAGGAACCTCAGCAAAAAATGAAAGAAATATGGGAAGAGTATGAGAAAATTTTGGAGAAAATCAATCGGGAAATTAGGAACATTGATTTACCAGAGTTTGGTCCACCAGGGGATTTCAACGATTTGCATGACATAGTTAAACAACATGAAGAGAAAGACCTGTCATGGGAAGCAGATATTTCACAGATTTCAAGAATGATCTCGTGTTAAGTGAATAAGTTCATGGAACCCATGATTAAATCTCTCGCAGTCCTACAATGCTTAAGTGTCAAGATAATCAATTACACGGAATGGGAAATCGAGATAAAGGAGGTCCTCTCTACTCCGATGGATCAACATAGGTTACCATATGCAAACACATGCAAATATCTATTCTTCAAGTGGCTAGAGTACGAGAAGAACAATCCAATTCATTAAAACCATTATATGATCAAAAGAGAAGCAAAAGAGAACATATAGATAAAATCCCCCATGTGGCATTTTATTAACTTAACACAACTTTAGTAGATATTTTTATTTTAGTTATTTTTTCTAAATAAGGGCAACGAACTTGGAAAAAGGGTCAATGGTTTTGGAGAGAAAGACTTGTTCTGGAATTTGTAAGAGAACTATTTATGTGCAAGTTATTTTAATTAAGAAGTTCTATTTAGAACCAAAGACACTTCTTTCATTTGAGGCGTGAATGTGTCTGGATCAAGGGGGGTTATCTTTGTCTTCAGATTAAATATTTGTTGCTATACTGACTAAGAGTTGTTGTATCTATTATTTAAAGTTATCTTATAATGTTTTAACAGTTCTTTTATTCTAGTTGATGAACAAAAATCGATTGTGTTAACCTATGATTGATAATAGAGCATTGAAAAATTATTTTCTTTCACTAACTTCTTTTCACATATTTATTTCCTTTCTGTATCTATTATCTCATACAATGTTGAATGTATACTAATCAAAAGGGTATTAATTATAGTCTGAAGTAGTTTATATCTTCTTCGCCTGCATGCTAAGGTATATAGGTTATCTTGCAATCCAACCTTCCCCCAACACATAATTTGGTTCCCTCTGTCATCTAGTTTAAATATCTATATTTATTTTGTTATAAATGTTAGAAAAGAACCAAAAACAGAACTACATAGCTTGAGGAAAGGTTTAACATAAGATACACATTTTTCAATCACCATTAAAGCCCATTGATAATTCCAACCAGATCATGAATCTGGAAAACCTTACCACTCATCAAACTCTTACGAGTCTAATTGGGCTTCTTAAGAGGGTTTGGTTCATGTTTTTGAGTTAAAGGGACCTTAGACCCCTAAACAAAATTGACGCTTCTATATAAACGAATGAATGGCTAATAATATTTCTAATAATATTACCCACATAGTCTATAGATTCAAAATAGCCCACATGCATCTCGAGTCATTCTCAATACAAACCACATAAAGAGAGTACTCTCGATACGAGTAACTCATATCAACACAAAGAGGAAAAACACCTATACCCTGAAATACCTTATGCTCCTCCCCACGAAGAGTTAAATAAGTTCAGTATAATTACCTGAGCTTATGCCCGACAGATCGAAGCATTACCTTTAGCTCCTTTACTTCCTCGAAGAAAAAAAATAAGTAGACCAGTAGTTGACACCCATGACCAGGTATTTGTTCACACGGTAGAATACCTAATAGATTTTTCCTTCACAGAGATCGAACAACCCCTTAATCTGATACCCGAAACACCAGTTGGTAATTACTCTGAACTTGGCAATTTTGAATTTGAAGAGGAAGGGTCTAACTCAGATTGCTCATTTTCCAAACCAGAAGACATGGATGATAATAATGATAACAATGGATAAAGGGGATATCATCCTAGATACAATCAACCATGGTTGGCCATATATTCTTTGGAAATCCCAAAAGAGGTGCATAACCTACCCAAACATCCAAAAATATTTCTTCCTAAATTTGACCTCAAAACCTATGGATTTCCCGAGGACCATATTAAGAAGTTCATATTAGCTATAAGGTTGATGAATGTGAAACAAGAAGATGTAGTGTGTAGAATTTTCCCTTACACCTTTGAAAATTTATCCTCAACTTGGTATTTCAACCTACCAGTTGGTTCCATAACTAGCTGGACAAGGTTTCAAAATGATTTTTTGGATAAATTTTCCAAAGAAAGTACTACAGAAGATTTAATGGCTGAAATTTTCGCCTCCACTATGACTCGAAAAGAAAAGGTTAAAGATTTCAACCAAAGGTTCACCACCATTTTGAACAAATTCCAACCCGAGGCTAAACCTACCTAGGAGTTTCAAATCAAAGTATACGCTAATTCTCTCCCAACTTCTATTTCCATGTTTGTAAAAAGGGTTGCCAAACATACTTTAGGTGAAATTTTTGAAGAAGATAAAATGATTGAATTCGAAATGAAAGGATGCAAATAAGATCAACTCTCACTAATAAAAAAGGAAACAAAACCTCTACCTAAGAGAGGCATTTTGTTAACAACACCCCCAAGAAAAAAAACAGAACAAGGTCCTGAGAAAGAGGGAGGGGATCTAGAAAACCTACAATGGATGATAAAAAAATCTCTAACGAGATCGTAGATATGAAAAGGAGTGTTGGGGAAGGAAACCAAAATCAAAGACCTTATAAACCCCTTTTAAAAATAAATCCACCCTTCAAATCTATAGAACCTCTCCCATCTAACCTAAACATTGACTTAGGGAACATAGCATCTGACTCCTTCTACACATACCATCAAGAAAACCGTTCAAAAAGGGATTTCCCCCAATGGTTTCATGTTATGAATATAATGGATAATTGATTCCTATATGAATTATCTCTAACTAAACAACCCAGAGGCTCAAAAATAGGTGATAACGATCAATAAAGTCAATAACCACCTGAAGAGACTGCCATCTTGATATGGGATTCTGATCAACCAATACCTTTCAACAACGTTGTTGAGGTGTAGGGACCCTCGACTGAAATTATGGCTATACAAACGTGAATTAAAAATCAATCGATCCAAAGTAATCCCACCACCACTCAATTATCTCCAGGAAATCAAGTGGCCAATCACCCCAAACCCCTATTTTTTTCTAAAAAAAATCCCAAAAACATACACACACGAAATATCCTAAGTTAGACTACAATGTGGTAGAATACTTAAACAAGATGAAGACCAATGTGTCTGTCATGGACATGTGTAGGATCCCTCAACAAAAGGATTTTCTGTTACAGGCCTTAAAATTAATAGATACCCCTATAACAAGCACTGGTCAAGGTGAGGTCCCATCTCCTACATATTTAACAAAGAAGTCAAGTGTGAATTCTTTTTCTTTAGACAAAAGAGGAAAGCCTTTTGTTCCTCCTTTCATTTTTACATTTGAGGTTTTTAACATAAATCTACATAATTTTCTAGTCGATTCAGGGGCATCTTCAAATGTCATGCCATTGTTAATCTGTATTAAATTGAATGCAACCCCACTCAAAAGTGATAAAAACGTTATACAACTATATAGGAATCAGGTAAAGGTCATTGGGGAACTTAAATATGTCATGATTAGAACTGCTACACACCCCAAATTTTTGCAAGTAATTGACATAATCATAGTAGACATCCTAGAGGCCTATGGAATGCTACTTAGCCGAGACTAGTCTGAGAAATTAAACGATTACTTCATTACCGACTAGGATCACCTTTGGTTGCCATTAAAAGGACATACAAAAATGATCAGGATTGACAGAGAAAGATATCTCAAACATATTTCCACTGATTTAGAGACCAAAAATGAATCCTTGTCGACAGAGTTCCCTGTGTTAGGAAACTACTCCTGTGATTTTGTTTTCGGTAATTTCGCCCCTCGCGTTTTTGACATACCTCCTACACAAAAATATGAAATGATATTCCAAATAGACTTACTAGTGGGTGTAGGAGAAATAATCCTCTGTCAAGACTCTCTGACATAAGTAGTAGACAAGGAGGTTGAAAGTGAAAAAATAGCTAGACATGAAGAAGTTAGAAATTCCCCCCCACATATTTGGACATTGCGCTTTGATGGTTCTAAATCACAAGAGGGGTCGGGAGAAGGATGCATCCTCATTGACCCAAAGGGGAAACAAAACTTATTATCATGTAGATTAGAATTTGAATGCACTAATAACACTGCTAAATCTGAAGCTCTAGTCCAGGGACTAAAGAAAGACATTGACTTAAACATCAAGGAATTGAATGTTTTTGGAGACTCTGAAATTATCGTTAGGAAAGTGAAGAATACTATCCATTGCAATTCACCTCACTTAATAAATTACTAGCAAGAGGTACATAGAATAATAGAAAATTTTGAGGCCTTCAACATTACTGATGTTCCTAGGATGAAAAATACCCTTGTTGATGCTCTAGGCACTACGGCCTCAAGATTATCTCCTTTAGAAGACTATGAAGCCTCAAGGTTTGTAGTATAAATTCTTTACATACTGTCGGTACCTAACAACATTTCTGATTGGAAATTCTTTGGAGGGAATGAAATCATTGTATATTTCCTAACTAATCAAGAGAATTTCAAGGATTTCTCCATTGAAGATGAAATATTACAAGAAATACTCACATAATCAAATCTCCATGAACAAAAGAAGGGAGCAGATCACTTTGATGACAAACCAAAGTTTCACACGATACCAAAAGGAGTGGCCAATATCGAGAACCTTTTCTACCTAAGGGAAAGATTTATAGGGACAAAGAATGCAAAACCAGGAAGCTCATGTCCCATATACGAGACTGTAAACATAGGAACCCCTAAGAACCCCAATAATGTCAATTTGGGTAAGACAACGTCCAAAGAAGATAGGAAATATTATCTCAAACTGTTTAAAGAATATCAAGATGTATTTTCTTGGTCCTACCGAGAATTGAAAACTTATGATGCTTGCATTATCCAACGTACAATATTGTTAAAGTCTAAAGTAAAACCCTTTCAACAAAATCTTGGGAAGTACCATCCATATATGTAACCTATGATGTATTAAGAGATAAATAAATTATTAGATGCCAAGATTATCTTTCAGGTAAGACGCTCTACCTGGGTAGATAATCTAGTTCCTGTCAGAAATAAGTCTGGAAAGATCCTCATGTGTGTGGATTTTAGAAACATTAACAGAGCATCGAAGAAGGATAACTATCCAGTCCAACTCATGGAACAAATCCTAGACGGTTTTAGAAACTTTCACACGATACCTGGTTTCTCGGCATATAACCAGGTATTGGTTTTAGAAGATGATTGATTAAAAACTACCTTTGAGACAAGTGGGAAACCTTTTCTTTGATGAAAATGGATACTTGACACTGAGAGGGGGGGGGCGTGTGAATCAATGTAACAAAAATTAGGAAAATTTTCCACCTTTCACAAAGTAACTGAACAACAAATATTTATTTCATTTTCTCAATCAATATATATAAAACAATAAATACTTTATTTATTTATTTAAATTGA
>JZKD02S1966203.1:7565-24066 GCA_000966675.3 Picea glauca
ACATGCCCTGTTGGGTCTTGCAGGGCATGACAGCTGTGGAAGGAAGGGTTAGAGGAAACAAAACAAACTACAAGCAATAATTAAACAAAAACGAACTAAAACTGTGAACATATGGATAAAGAAACAATAAACACAAAAAAGACACCGATATCACCAATGGTTTTGAGCTGATCAATTGATGAAATCAGAGCATGATGAAGGAAGGGAACTGTGATTCCTTCTTCCCCCAAAGGAAGGCTCTTGAGGCCCTCACAAACTTTCTTTCCTTACAATGCGAAGAAATGAGACTGATAGTGAAAGAACTCCCAGCACATCCACTCAATGGAGAGGCGAATGGCTCTGTGAAATGTTGCCAATGTGTTGTCATCAAAGAATGAGCCCTTGACAATCTTAGCAACATAACAATACCTGGAATTCCTTGCGAAAAAAATGTTCCTTCATGGCTTTTTATAGCAGATCACCGGGTGATTATGTAACCTCTTCAAAGTGTGAAAAGGGGCTCTTTAGGGCTTCATTAGGTCATTAACCCGCCTACCCTGTGGATTCAGCTTGGATTTGGGAGTCAAATCAGATTGGGAGCTGGTCCTTAAGTGGTTGAGAGGCTGGCCAATTCCATAAATGCGTCATTTTAGCAGGTGCGCGGGTTTTTTCGTTGACAGCCACGCGTCGTGCGCGCATGCGCGCAGAGTACGTTCTTGTCCTGCGCATGTGCATGTGCACCAAACTACTGTGAAGAGCCCTTCAATTTTTGGTTACTTTGTATAGTTTTTGACCCTTCTGGAATGCTGTGGAATTAATTCAGTGCCATGAATGACTTCATTGTTGTTTTGACGATGCAGAGTTCTTGTCGCCACGTGCGGATGAAATTTCAGTGATAACAATGCTCCTGCATCATACTCCCTCTCTTGAAAACTTTCATGGGCTCCTGTCCATGAGCTCCTGCATGGTCTGTCCATGCTTCTGTATATCTTCTTCAGTCTCCCAGCTAGCATCTTCAACTGGATGATTCTTCCATTTGACCAGATACTCAAAGTATTGCTTTCGCCTGGTCCTCTTGCTCACTCTCTTGTCCAGTATGCATTCCATCTGCGGCTTCTCTGCAACTGACATCTTATTCGTCCACTGGATCACTGGTTTCTCATTCCCAGTCTCTGTTTCCTGATCTCTATATGGGTACAAATCTAAGATATTGAATATCGGAGAAATTCCGATCCCATCAGGTAATTCAATCTCGTAAGCATTCACCCCAAATTTCTTCAAGACCCTACATGGCCCAATTTTATTCATCTTCAGTTTATTATATGTTCCTCTCAGGAGCCTTTCTCTCCTCAAATGTGCCAGAACCAATTCACCAACCTCGAACTGAAGTTGTCTCTTGTGTTGATCCTCTCTGCGCTTATACTCCCGGCTTGATTCTAGCAATCGCTGCTTCACCTGGCTGTGAAGTTCTTTCATCGGCTCTACAAAATCTTCTACACTAGTGCTCCTAGTCACAGTCTGTTCTGAATCCCTCAATTCAGAAATTCCTCTCGGCTGCATGCCATAAAAAACCTGAAATGGACTCTGCCCTGTGCTCCTATTGACTGAGTCATTATACGCAAACTCTACCTGTGGTAATACATTCTCCCACTGGGTATGGTGCTCTGTCACCAAGCTTCTCAGCAAGTCTCCCGGACTTCTGTTCACCACTTCTGTCTGTCCATCCGTCTGAGGATGATAAGTTGAACTAAATGCTTAGTTTGTTCCCAGCTTCTTCCATAAGTTCCTCCAAAAATGACCTATGAATTTTGTATCATGATCCGAAACTATACTCCTCGGCAACCCATGAAGTTGAATGACCTCTTTGAAAAACAGGTTCGCAATGTGAGTTGCGTCGCTAGTTTTCTGACATGCAATGAAGTGTGCCATTTTAGAAAATCCATCCACCACCACAAAGATTGAATCACAACCTCTTTGTGTTCTTGGAAACCCCAATACAAAATCCATGCTAATCGCATTCCACGGTGTCTCCGGTATGGGAAATGGTTGATAGAATCCTACATTCTGTCTCTTCCCCTTCGAATGCTGGAAAATTCTGCATCTATCTACAAATATCTTGACGTCTACTCACATTCCCGACCAAAAATATGACTCATTCAGCTTTGCAAATGTCTTGTCGTGACCAAAGTGTCCTGCCAATCCTCCACTGTGTTTCTCCTTCAGTAGATTCTCCCTCATGGAGCATTTCGAAATACACAGTTGATTGCCTCTGAACAATAATCCTTCCTGGATCATATAATCTATCCATGGACTTCTATCCCTAAGAATGGGATTCTTAGCTGCTTCATACGCCTACTGAAAATCTGGATCATCAGCGTACATGTCCCTGAGATCATCAAAACATAACGTTTTGACTTTGAACTCCTACAACAACAAACACTTCCTTCTCAAAGCATCAGCCACTTTGTTAGCAGTACCAGAAATATGTTTAATCACAAATGTGAAATTCTGCATATACTCAACCCATTTGGCATGTTTCTGATTCAACTTTTCCTGTTGAGTCACAAATTGCAATGCATGATTGTCACTGTACAAGACAAACTCTTTCGGGATCAAGTAATGTCTCCATTTCTTTAATGCCTGGATGATAGCATAAAATTCCTTATCATAAGTGGAATATTTCAATTTCGCTTCATTCATCTTCTTCTTGAAATATGCTATCGGCCTGTCTTCCTGACTTAAGACTGCCCCTACTGCAAATCCACTTGCATCACATTTCACCTGAAATGTTTTCTGGAAATCCGGCAACACCAAAACTGGTTGTTCCGTAATCTTCATCTTCAACAGATTAAAACTTTTTTCAACCTCTTCAATCCAGTGAAAATACTTGTGTCTTTTCTTCACTGTATCCATCATCGCTGCGCTAATTCCACTGAAATTCCTGATGAATTTTCGGTAGAAACTAGCCAATTCGTGAAAACTCCTCACCTCAAATATGTTCCTTGGTGATGGCCAATTCTTGATTACCTCCACCTTATCTAGATCCATCCTCAACTCATTTGCCGAAATAACAAATCCCAAGTAAATGAGCTATGTCTTCATGAATGAGGACTTCTTCATATTGATCAATAGATTCTCCTACTGCAATTTCTGCATCACTGTAGCCAAATGCTTCAGATGCTCTGCCACTGTCTTACTGTAGATCAGTATGTCATCTAAATACACAATGACAAATTTCCCGATGAACTCCCTCAGGACTTCGTTCATCAGCCTCATGAAGGTACTCGGCGCATTTGTTAAGACAAATAGCATAACAAGCCATTCATACAACCCCTCATCTGTTTTGAATGCCGTCTTCCATTCATCACCTTCTCTCATGCGGATTTGATGATAACCGCTTTTCAAATCAATATTTGAAAAATATTTTTCTCCGCTCAAGAAATCCATCAGATCATCCGTCCTCGGCAATGTTAATCTGTACCTGATGGTTATCTTATTAATCTCCCTCGAGTCAGTACACATCCTCTAGCCTTCGTCTTTCTTCAGACTGAGTACTGTTGGAACAACACATGGAATCAAGATTTCCCTGACTAAACCTTTGTCCAACAACTCCTGGACTTGTCTTTTTACCTCTTCATTCTCTTGTGGAATCAACCTGTACGTGGCTTTGTTTGGAAAACTGGCTCCTGGTATGAGATCAATATGATGACTCACACTCCGGATCGGTGGCAATGAACGAGGTAGTTCATCCACTATGATGTCAGTGAACTCTTCTAGCAGTTCCTGAACTTCTTCGGGTAAATCGTCCACCCTCGTGCTAGTCAGAACAATCTTCGGCTTTCTGACCACAATAAACTATGGATCCTCTTTCTTCTTAACCTCTGTAAGAAGTTCCTTCCCACTCATGAGAAGTATAGTGTTGCTTACTTCCGACTTCACCTCCTTATCCTTGATCGGAAGCAACGTGTGTGTCCTCCCATTCTTCTCTAGGGTGTATGTGTTTATTCTCCCATCATGAATCACATTCCTGTCATATTGCCATGGTCTACCCAGCAATAGATGACAGACATCCATAGGAATGACATCACATAAGATCTTATCATTATATCCTCCTATATTGAATTCAACTAAACATTGTTTAGTGACAGTTACCTGGTGTCCTTTCTATAGCCATGAAACTCTGTACGGGCTTGGATGATCAGTCGTCTCCAGCTCCAGCTTCTCTACCATATCTGTAGAAATGAGATTATCCATGCTACCACTGTCTACAATGACCTTGCATACCCTATCCTTGGTCTTGCAAGAAATCCTAAAAATTCTAGTCCTTCGGACTGAACTCTCCACCTCTTTCTTTGGTGTCAAAAGGAATTTTCGCATCATCAACGATCTTCCGTAGCGTCTTCTGCTTCAACATCCCGCCTATGTGCCTCGGCGATGTGAGATTCTGCAGTCTCCTTCTTTTTATCTGGACACTCATAAGACTTGTTCCCATTCTTTCCACATGTGAAGCATATGATTACTCCACCTCTTCCTCTTCCTCTACCTCTAGTACGAGGAAAAGTGTTGTTGTCAGCATAATCTCCTCTTGGATCAGTATGTTGTCCTCTCTATTCAACATATTGCTACCCTTGTTGTGAGGTTCCACCTCTCTCAGTACGAGTATGAGGTTTCTTCCATTCCTCCTTGGGCTTCTGATACTTATCCTTGGCAACTAATTTTCCTTTGGGCTGACTCCTGCCTCAACCCCTCTGACTCTGCTTTCGTCTCAGCTTCTCCTCAGCTTTCAGATCCATCTGATAAGCATATTCCATCGTTCGGATGGTGACCATGCTCATCTCATCCTAGATATCATATATCATGCCATTCATATATCTGGAAAGTTTTTCATCATCGCTCTCCCGATGGCCTACCCCGATGTTCAGCTTATAGAACTCATCAGTGTATTCTTTCACTGTCATCAGTTTTTGTCCCAGGTTCTGCATTCTCCTGAACAAAGTAATTTGATAATCCCTGGGGATGAATTTCGCCTTCATCTTTGTGATCATTCGATCCCATATTTTGATCTTCTGCTTGCCCTTGCAGCGTCTGTCAGCTTGTAGTTCATCCCACCACAATGTTACATGTCCTTTCAAGCATGTGACAACATGCTTGACCTTTTTGTCTTCTTCGGCATCTTCATAGTCGAAGTAAGTATCCAGATCTCTAATCCAGTCTAGAAGCTCCTCTGCATCCAGATTTCCTTCGTAAACTGGGATGTCCGTCTTTTCTCTTGCACCCATCCTTGCAATAGCTCTGATCAAACGCTCGTTTGATGCATCCTCAACTGTAACTTCTTCTTCACGTTCAGCCTCAACTTCTCTTTTGGAATTTCTAAGATCCCCTGCACTGACTGTGCGTCTTTACGTTGTCTACATATCTTCGAGTCTAGCTCATAGATCACGCATTTGTCTCTCCATGACTGGATCTGTTACCTGCCTGCCTCTTCTTCGCAGTATTTCCCTATCCTCTGGATCGGGTGACTATCTATCTCTTCTTGGTGGCATGGTGAATTCTATTCTCTCTCTACTACAGAAAGCAAAGAACCTTTCTATGCTCTGATAACAAATTGATGCAGCACGTGCTCCCAAGTACGTCCGTTCACAGGATCTTCCCTTTCTCATGGCCCGAAGAACTTTAATGTTCCTCTATTTCCCTATAGGGAAATCTTCACCCACAAAACTCTTCGTGGGATCCCCCTTTCTTTACAAATCAGGAGATCGAACTTCGCGACTTCACGAATCCAAAGGTCGAGCGTCGGTCTCATGAATCACCAAAATCCGACGATAGTCAACGCTGACCTTCTCCTATCGGGGGTTTCTCTATCGTGAATTTGGCGCTCGCGATGTCAAACAACTCGCTTTACCGATTCCTGAACCCCGATATGGTGAAACTTCGATGCACGCGTGAGTTTGACCCTTCACGTCACTTCACCCTATCGGCACTTTGGATTTCGTGGTATCGTGAATCCTGAGGTAATGGTTTCAGAACTTCTCACTGCGAAACCCCAATATATTAGGCCATCTGTCCACGTCACCGACCCTTGTGGCCCCACAAAATATCCTTAGCCGTCGGGATATCGCATTTCACGATTTTGTGATTCTCGTTGCCAAACCCTCGACTCTTCCCTCACAAAATCCCGATAGACGATTCCGCGAGTGATCCAATGACTCTGACTAAATTGGATCAACGACTCTATCCCACCTGAGATTTTAACCTCTCAAGAGTCCCTGCAGTATCTCCCCTACACCTCCTTGAGATCTGATGACTCACGGGGTATCGTGAATCCTCCTGGAGAATTTCAACCATCCATTCATCTTTGGATATTTTCAGCAAATGACTAAGTGTCCCTCCATGGAACTCGTCCTCCTACGTGCAAACTTGCAATGCCTATTTAAAACACTTCGTGGAACAAACTCCCTGTGCTTCTCTTGGCGATTAATCGAAGGTTCTATACCTCCTGAGTTCCCTTGTAACTCTAAACCTTAGACAAGACCCTTGCACGCACTCCTTGCGGCACCCTTCAAACACGTCTAAGTGTTGAATTCCTTCGACCCTGTGCACACCTGCAGCAGCAGTCCTTCAGCTTTTGCTCAGGTTCGCAACCCTAAACTTCACTCGGCCTATGCACTCCTTGCATGGCTTGTGTGCTCAACTGCACTCCTGAGATGAATGAGAAAAAAAGTAACCCTATCTTAACCCTTTGTCAACGCACTCCTTACGGACACTTCAACTGCACTCCTTGCAGGAACTCTCGGCTCAAATAGAGAAACAATTGAAACTCATTTCATTATCCTCTCAGACTTCAAACTCAAACATGAAATCATATACACAACATATAAAGCAAATGTATAACAGGAAGCAAACATTCATGAGCACATCACTCAGCATCAACACATAGAGAACAACACGAAACCATGAATTTGAATCAAACTCTTTCTATTAATTCAAATATCTGTACATGGGTTTTCTTACACAGCTTCTCTTCTTCTCTTCTATGCTCTCCTGCCTCTCTCTTTGATTTCAATAATGTTACAATACACAATGAGGGTGTCTATATCTCGTTTCCCTCTTGCGCTTTCAAGTAGTCTAATCTAGAATTAAATTCTATATACTTTACATTAACTATCTTACATGCCTTCTACCTACTAAGGACGAGAGCTAAAGGCTCAAGGTCCATTTACATTTTACAAGTGCGCCTCATCTTAATAACTTCATTTAAGATCGTGCAACAACTTCCAAGGTGATTTTCAAAATTTGTGCTGGCTTGTCCAGCTGTCTCTTGCCTTCCGCGCTGTCTCGCTTGATGTGGGAGATGCTCCTGCATAAAGACTAATCTTTTTTAAAGAAAGCATAGTATTAGAGAACCTTTATGATATCAAATTATCATTCCATATTGTGATTGGAAACAACTCACATGTTAAGAGAAGTAAAATATAATTTAATGAAGTTCATTCGATGGGGTTTACTTAATTTAGAATGTTTGAACCCATTCCCATATATGTATTATGGAGCCGTCCCCTTCAAACCCATAATTTCCAACCATACTCTTTGATTTTCCCCATGTTCATAAAGGGGAACACATGTTGAGAAAGCATATACTATTATATGTAGGGTGATTAAGTCATGTTAATTACAAAGGGGTCCCTCTCACATGAAGTTGTAAGACTTCATGTCCACCTTTTCATAGGTTCGATGGGTACAATTTACTTTGGAGCCGCCTTGCTACATGCTAAACGATACAATGTCGTGGGTCCTCAAGTGGTAATACAAGCACCCATTGAGAGACTATTCCTCGTGGCTCATTCTATTCCATTGACTATTCAAATGGATTGGGCATCATTCTTTTTTGAGGTGACATTAAATCTCTTTGTACTGCATAAGGTTCATACCCGCGGAGTATCATGAAGTTCACTTATCAAATCCAATTGATCACATCGAGGAGTTATACATTTTTAGTACATTCTATGATAGCAAGCGCACTCCTCGGAGCGCGTTCGCCTCTTCCAGGACCTTCTTCCTCTCTCTCTCGGCCCAAAGAACGTGAATATTCTTTTATCTTCCAGTCGGAAGATCTACACCCACAGTTATTTCCACACGATCCTCTTACTTACTTATCGGAGGATCGGGACTTCACGCTTCGCGAGTTCTCTATTGATCAGCTGGGTTCTCGAATCCCTGAGACCCGATGCGCCAGTCAATGCTGACTTCTCCCTCCACTATCAAAACTTTGCTCTATCACGAACTCGCGATTCGAGAAGACTAACACTTACGGTTCCAACCCCGACACGCGATGTGCCGAAATGCTGATCTCGCTACCTCACGTCTTCGCCACTCGCGAGCTCAACCGACTCCTTCCCTGACTTCGGAAGCCCAAGGCACCGATACCCGAAATATCACTACCTCGCGACTTCGTTACTCGCGAGATCAAACAATTCCCTCGCCGACTCCCGATAATCAAGACGTCGAACTTCCGGTACATTACACCACCTGTCTTTCTCGATCACCTGTGGCCTCTTCCTTGTGCCTGCTATATCTGACGATCCATGGCACTTCGTGAAATCTCCTCGGAGGATTTCGTCCATCCATTTCTCCTTGCGCAATCCTCGAACAAGAAGTGTCTCTCTACGATACTTGCTCGCCAACCTTACGACGCTTCTTCTCAACCTGTCCACGCAACTTCTCTCCGCTACCCTTCGACAACTTCGAAGGCCTATCTCTTTTGAGATTTTACGACTTCAAATCCCTCAGGAATAATTCTTGCGCGCACTCCTTGTGGCAGATCTTCAAACACACTAAGTGTTGAAGCCTTCTCGACTCTGCGCACTCCTGCAGCAGCAGTCTTTCAGTCCCCTTCACTCATAATCGCAACTCTAAGACTTCTCCTAGCCTGCGCACACCTTGCACGACTCTGGTGCCAAATCTGCACTTCTGAGAACTTAGAACAAAAGTTACCTCTACTTGAACCCTTCTGTCAACGCACTCCTTGCGGACAATTCGACTGCACTCCTAGCAGGTATTCTCTGGTTCAAGATAGAGAAACAATTGAAACTAACTCCTTGTTCTCACAGACTTCATTTCAACCATGAAATCACATACACAACATATAAAGGCAAATTCATAACAAGAAGCAAACATTCATGAACATACTATCAGCAATACACAGAGAATGACACAACCATGGAATTGAATCAAATCTTTCTTCTATTAATTCAATATCTGTACATGGAGGTTCTTCATACACTTCTCTGCGGCTCTCTCTTCAAAATGCTTGATAATTTTACAATGTACAAAGGAGGGTGTCTATATTCCGTTTCCCTCTCGAGCTCTTTTCTATCAAATCTAGAATTAAATATTCTATCTACTTTTCATTAAATCTATTAAATGCCTCATCTACCTAAGGACGTGAGCTATCCGCTCAAGGTCCATTACAATATAAAAAGTGTGCTTCATCAAATCAACACATTAATGTTTTTCACAACTATATCAAGGTGAAAATCAAAAAGAAATTATGTTTCTTGTCCAGCTGTCTCCTGCTTTCGCGCTGGCTCGCTTGACGTGGGCGATACTCCTGCATCATACTCCCTCGCTTGAAAATTTTCATGGGCTCCTGTCCATGAGCTCTTGCACGGTCTGTCCATGCTTCTGTATGATTTATTCACTTTCCCAACTGGCATCCTCCACCGGGTGATTCTTCCATTTGACCAGATACTCGAAGTATTCCTTCCTCCTGGTCTTCTTCCCTACTCGCTTGTCCAGTATGCACTCCATCTGTGGCTTCTTTGCTACTGGCAATTGCTTCATCCACTGGATCACTGGTTCCTCAGTTCCAGTCTCTGCTTCTCCAGCCCTGTATGGGTATAAATCTGAAACATTGAATATCAGAGATATCCCGATGCCATCCGACAACTCAATCTCATAAGCATTCTCTCTGAATTTTCTCAAGACTCTGCATGGTCCAATTTTATTCATATTTAACTTGTTGTATGTTCCCCTTGGGAACCTTTCTTTCCTTAGATGTGCCAGAATCATATCACCAACTTCAAACTAAAGTTGTCTCTGATGCTGATCTTCCCTACGTTTGTACTCCTGATTTGATTTCATCAGTCGCTGCTTCACCTGACTGTGAAGTTCTTGCATCGCTTCAGCAAATTCCTCTGCACTAGCACTGCTAGTCGCAGTCTATTCTGACTCCCTGAGTTCAGAAACTCCCCTCGGTTGTGTCCCATACAAAATTTGAAATGGACTTTTTACTGTACTCCGATTCACCGAATCATTGTACGCAAACTATGCCTGTGGTAACACATTGTCCCAGCTGATGTGATTCTTTGTCACCAGGCTTCTCAATAAATCTCCCAGACTCCTATTAACCACTTTCGTCTATCCATCTGTCTGAGGGTCATAAGAAGACCTAAAGGCCAGGTTAGTTCCTAGCTTCTTCCATACCGTCCTCCAAAAGTGCGCGATGACTTTAGTGTCTCTGTCCGAAACAATACTTTTCGGCAATCCATGAATTCTAACAATTTCTTTGAAAAACAAATTTTCGATGTGCGTCGCGTCGCTAGTCTTCTAGCATGGAATGAAATGTGCCATCTTCAAAAACCTGTCCACGACCAAAAAGATGGAATCAACACCTCTTTGCATCCTCAGCAATCCCAATACAAAATCCATGCTTATCGCCTCCCATGGTCTCTCCGGTATGGGCAATGGCTGATAAAAAACCGCATTCTGCTTTCTCCCTTTTGAATGCTGACAAATCCTACATATGTCAACAAATCTCTTAACATCCGCTCGCATTCCTGGCCAAAAATATGATTCTCTCATCTTTGCAAATGTTTTGTCGTGGCCAAAATGCCCTGCTAAACCTCCACTGTGCTTTTCCTTCAACAGGTTCTCCCTCATGGAGAAATTCGAAATACACAGTTGATTTCCTCTGAACAACAATCCCGCCTAGATCATGTAGTCTATCCATGGGCTCCGATCCCTTAGAATGGGATTCTCAGTTGCCTCATATGCTTCTTCGAAATCCGCATCATCTGCATACATGTCCTTAAGGTTTTCAAAACCCAAGGTTTTGACCCGAAACTCCTGCAGCAACAAACATTTCCTACTCAAAGCATCAGCCACTTTGTTAGTAGTTCCCTAAATATGTTTGATTACAAATGTGAAATTCTGCATATACTCTACCCATTTTGCATGTTTCTGATTCAACTTCTCTTGTTGACTCACAAACTGCAATGCATGATTATCACTATACAATACAAATTCCTTTGGGATCAAGTAATGCCTCCACTTTTTCAGTGCCTATATGATAGCATAAAATTCCTTATCATACGTGGAGTATTTCATCTTTGCTTCATCCAGTTTCTCGCTAAAATAGGCAACTCGCATGTCCTCTTGACTCAAGACCGCTCCTATAGAATATCCGCTTGCATCACATTTCACTTGAAATGTCTTCTTGAAGTCCGGCAACACCAAAACTGGTTTCTCTGTGATCTTTCGCTTCAACAGATTGAATCTCTTCTCAACCTCTGTTGTCCAATGAAAAGTCTTATGCCACTTTTTCACTGTGTCCATCATCGTTGTGCTAATCCCACTGAAATTCCTGATGAACTTTCGGTAGAAACTAGCTAACCCATGGAAACTTCTCACCTCGAACACATTTCTCGGTGATGGCAAATTCTTGATTACGTCCACTTTTTCTGGATCCATTCTCAACTCATTCGCCGAACTAACAAAACCCAAGTAAATGAGCTCTGTCTTCATAAATGAGGATTTCTTCATATTAATCAATCGCTTCTCCTGCTGTAGTTTCCTCATCACAATGGCCAAATGTTTCAAATGTTCAGCCTTCGTCTTGCTGAAAATCAAAATGTTATCTAAATAAATGACAACAAATTTCCCGATGAATTCCCTCAGGCCTTCATTCATCAGCCTCATAAAAGTACTTGGTGCATTTGTCAAGCCAAACGGCATGGCTAGCCATTCATACAAACCCTCATTTGTTTTGAATGTTGTTTTCCATTCATCACCTTCTCTCATGCGAATCTGGTGATATCCTCTTTTCAGATCAATCTTTGAAAAATAATTTGCCCCACTCAGGCAATCCATCAGATCATCCATTCTCGGCAGTGAAAATTTGTACCTGATGGTGATTTTTTTGATCGCTCTGGAGTCTGTACACATTCTCCAGCCTCCATCTTTCTTCGGACTAAGTACTGTCGGAACATCACATGGACTCAAACTTTCTCTGACCAGTCCTTTATCCATCAAATCTTGGACCTGCTTCTTAACCTCCTCGTTCTCCTGAGGCGTTAATCTGTACGCAACTTTATTCGGCAAACTGCTTCCTGGTATGAGATCAATGTGGTGACTCACACTCCGCATCGGTGGCAACGAACGAGGTAATTCATCCACGATGATATCAGTGAATTCTTCTAGAAGTTCTTGAACTTCAACTGGTAAATCATCCACTCTTGTGCTAGTCAGGACAATCTTCCTCTTTCTGACCACAAAGAATTGTGGATCTTCATTCTTCTCCATTTCTGAAAGGAGTTCCTTCCCAGTCATGAGAAGTATTTTATTGCTTACTTCCGTCTTTACCTCTTTATCCTTTATCGGAAGCAACTTATGGGTTCTCCCATTTTTTTCCAGGGTATATGTCTTCATCCTCCCATCATGAACCACATTTCTGTCATATTTCCATGGTCTACCCAACAACAAATGACATACGTCCATGGGAATAACATCACACAAGATCTTATCATTATATCCCCCTATTTTGAACTCAACCAAGCATTGTTTGGTGACACTCACCTGATGTCCTCTTTGTAGCCACGTGAATTTATATGGACTCGAGTGCTTAGTTGTCTTCAGCTCCAATTTCTCCACCATCTCGGTTGAGACGAGATTATCAGTGCTTCCATTGTCCACAATGACCTTGCATTTCCTGTCCTTGGCTGTGCAAGCCGTTCTAAACAGTCTGGTCCTTTGCACTGAGATTTCCACCTCTTTCTTAGGTATCAAAAGGACTTTATGCATTCCAAGCGATCTTCTGCCGTCTGCATCTTCTGACTCAGCATCACGCCTCTGTGCTTCTGTGATGTGAGCTTCCCCAACATCCTTCTTTTTCTCCGGACACTCGAATGACTTGTGCCCATTCTTCCCACATGTGAAACATGTGATCACTCCTCCTCTTCCTCTACCTCGACCTCTAGTACGAGGAAGAGTATTTGCATCAGCGAAATCCCCTCGCTGATCAATTTGCTATCCTCTCGGTTCAACATATGGCTGCCTCTACTGTGAGGTTCCACCTCTTTCAACCTTACCCTGAGGTCTCTTCCATTCCTCCTTGGGCTTCTGGTTTCTTTCTTGGGCAACTTCTTTGCCTCTTGGCTGACTTCTGCCTCGCCCTCGCTGTCCTTGCTTTCGGCTCAGATTCTCTTCGACTTTCAGAGCTAATTGGTAAGCATCATCCACCGTTCGGATGGTTAACATGCTTAATTCATCCTGAATGTCATATCTCAGACCATTCAAGTATCTAGCAACTTTCTCATCATTGTTCTCCCGATGACCTGCTCTGATGTTGAGCTTATAAAAATCTTCGGTGTATTCCTTGACCGTCATCAACTTCTGTCTCAGGTTCGGCATTCGCCTGAACAGTGTGATCTAATAATCCCGTGGGATGAAATTTTCTTTCATCTTAGCAATCATTCGATCCCAACTTTTAATCTTTTTATTTCCTTTCCAACGCCTATCTGCCTGTAGCTCGTCCCACCACAATGCGGCATGTCCTTTCAAGCGCGTAACTGCATGCTTGACTTTCTTATCTTCTTCCACATCTTCGTAATCAAAGTATGTGTCAAGAGCCCTTATCCAATCTAGCAGCTCTTCTGCATCCAGATTCCCTTCATATACTGGAATGTCCATTTTCACCTTTGCCCCCATCCTGGCAATGGCTTTGATCAACCGCTCAGTTGATGCGTCTTCTGCTGTGACTTCTTCTTCATGTACAACTTCCTCTTCAACCTCGGAATCGCTAATATCCCCAGCACCAACTCCACGTCTTTGTGTTGTCTCCATTTCCTCGAGTCTCGCTCAAATATCTCTCATCTGCCGCTCCATTTTTGGGTTTCCTGTCGGCCTACCTCTTCTCCTCACCTCCCTATCTTCTAGGTCTGGTGACTGTCTCTCTCTTCTCGGCGGCATGATGTATCCTCTTCTCTGCTACAAAAATCAAATAAATCCCACTCTGATACCACTCTGATAGCAAGCGCACTCCTCGGAGTGCGTTCTCCTCTTCCAGGACCTTCTTCCTCTCTCTCTCAGCCCAAAGAACATGAATATTCTTTTATCTTCCAGTCGGAAAATCTACACCCACAATTCTTTCCACGCGATCCTCTTACTTACTTATCGGAGGATCGGGACTTCGTGCTTCGTGAGTTCTCTATTGATCAGCTGGGTTCTCTAATCCCCGAGACCCAATGTGCCAGTCAATGCTGACTTCTCCCTCCGCTATCGGAACTTCGCTCTATTGCGACGTCTAACACTTACGGTTCCAACCCCGACACGCGATGTGCCGAAATGCTGATTTCGAGATCTCGCTACCTCGCGTCTTCGCCACTCGCGAGCTCAACCGACTCCTTCCTCGACTTTCGAAGCCTGAGGCGTCGATACCCGAAATATGGCTACCTCGCGACTTCGTTACTCGCGAGCTCAAACAATTCCCTCGCGGACTCCTGATAATCGAGACACAGAACTTCTGGTAGATTACACCACCTGTCTTTCTCGATCATCTATGGCCTCTTCCTTGTGCCCACTATATTTGACGATCCATGGCACTTCGAGAAATCTCCTCGAAGGATTTCATCCGTCTATTTCTCCTTGCGCAATCCTCGAACAAGAAGTGTCTGTGTACAAGACTTGCTCGCCAACCTTACGACGCTTCTTCTCAACTTGTCCACACAACTTCTCTCCGCTACCCTTCAACAACTTCGAAGGCCTATCTCTTCTGAGATTTTATGACTTCAAATCCCTCAGGAAGAATTCTTGCGCGCACTCCTTGCGGCAGATCTTCAAACATGCTAAGTGTTGAAGCCTTCTCGACTCTGCGCACTCCTGCAGCAACAGTATTTCAGTCCCCTTCACTCATAATCACAACTCTGAGACTTCTCCTAGCCTGCGCACACCTTGCATGACTCTGGTGCCAAATCTGCACTTCTGAGAACTTAGAACAAAAGTTACCTCTACTTGAACCCTTCTGTCAACGCACTCCTTGCGGACAATTCGACTGCACTCCTTGCGGGAATTCTCTGGTTCAAGATAGAGAAACAATTGAAACTAACTCCTTGTTCTCACAGACTTCATTTCAACCATGAAATCACATACACAACATATAAAGGCAAATGCATATCAATAAGCAAACATTCATGAAAATACTATCAGCAATACACAGAGAATGACACAACCATGGAATTGAATCAAAGCTTTCTTCTATTAATTCAATATCTATACATGGAGGTTCTTCATACACTTCTCTGCAGCTCTCTCTTCAGAATGCTTGATAATGTTACAATGTACAAAGGAGGGTGTCTATATTCCGTTTCCCTCTCGAGCTCTTGTCTATCAAATCTAGAATTAAATATTCTATCTACTTTTCATTAAATCTATTAAATGCCTCATCTACCTAAGGACGTGAGTTATCCGCTCAAGGTCCATTACAATATACAAAGTGCGCTTCATCAAATCAACACATTAATGTTTTGCGCAACTATATCAAGGTGAAAATCAAAAAGAAATTATGTTGCTTGTCCAACTGTCTCCTGCTTTCACGCTGGCTCACTTGACATGGGCGATGCTCCTGCATCATTCTAGAATACAAGGAATATTATTTTTTATTGTAAAAGTTTGATCTAGAAACTCTCTATTTAAAGCGAAGTTCCTTCACTTCTTACGCATGGTTGGATTTGCGAGATTCTAGCAAATTCTATTGATGGATCACCAAGATACCCACTTCTAAATTCTAAATGGAACTAACCATTTCTCAAGTATGTGCATTACTATGACATATTTATGATACCCAATTACATTGATAGAACCATTAATGCAACCTCTTCTAATATATACAAAGGATTCAATATCAAATTTAACCTCTACATCTAATTAAAAAAAAAAATTAAGCATTTTTTTTAATTGAATTGTTTTTTGATATAAACATTTTATGTTTCACAATTATTATATATAATTATTCACAATGTTAATTTACATTTAATTTAACAAATTTTTTAATATAGATGTAATGCTTTATAAATATTTTAAGTGTCACAATTATTTTATATGATAATAATTTATTTTTAAGGTCATGATATTTGTGTAGGATATTATGTTGTTTATAGGATAAGAGGTTATGTTGTTTATAGGATAAGAGATTCCCCCTTAACCATTTGATTGTTATTATTTTATATGATAATAATTTATTTTTAAGGTC
>JZKD02S1966214.1:0-11263 GCA_000966675.3 Picea glauca
TGTTTATGCCTTAAAGGTATGGAGACATTACCTTGTTGGACGAAAATTTGAATTAAAAACTGATCATTGTGGATTACAACACATTTTCACGCAAAGCGACCTGAACGCTCGACAAGGGCCTCACGATATGAAAACATTTAAGTTGTTAGGCCTATTTTAGGACCTCGTGCCATGTAAACATTTAAGCTATCAGGCCTATTCAAACACTTCAAAAAAAGTGTCAATGATCTAAACCTTCGGTATGCAAACATTTCAATAAAAATACAAAGGACTAATAATAATAGCACACATACATTAATAATAATAATAAGAAAAAAAAAAAAACCTGGCAATAAGACCTCAAATCTATTATCAAATTAAATCATTACATATATGTGTTTTTTTTTTAAATAAAAAATAAAGCTTTTAGTTTTGTAGTTTGAACAATAGAAATTATGCAAAAATTTGTAGTTAAACAAAAAACTAATATAAAGTCAACGAATTATCAATCACTATAAACTTTGGATATCTAAACATTTCAATATGAATAGTACAAATAAAAAAAGGTACCGTACATGATAAAACTTTGGATATGGGAACATATAATTCATTGGGAATAGCGAAGCTGACAATAAGACCTCAAATCTATCATCCAATTAGATCATGACATATATGTGTTTTTTTATTATATAAAAAATAATGCTTTTAGTTCTGTAGGTCGAACATTAGAAAGTATGCAAAAATTTGTAGTCAAACAAAAAACTAATATAAAGTCAACAAATTATCGATTTCTATAGTCCCTCTATGCCTTTGGCAGGGACTAATAAAGGGTTGATGTCCCTTTGATCTCACAAATTCTCCCTCAAATGTTTTCATGTCCACAAGGACTCTTTTTTGGTTCTGATACTTCTCTGATGGATTAAATCACAAAATAGTGATAGGTGATTACTTGCCTCACTCAAGCCCTGGAATTTAATGTTCTACTGACATTTTTTTCTTCAATATCGTTGAACTTAAAAAATCGATTATTAAAATGTGACAATGTATATTTGTATTGACTAGGAAACCAATGAAATTTCGTATTCTGAATACATATATTTTACTTTTCTCCATTTAACATCCATAAATATTTAAAATACTTATATAATATCTCTTATTATTTATGGAATAATATTAATCCTCAGTAATCTTGTATAATTTCTTAATTAGTGCCTACCAAGGGAACTATAGTGATGAGTTTGTTCGTTGAATGCATATTAGTTATTAGTCCCTTCCAAGGGGACTATAGTGATGGGTTTTTCCATTAACTACATATTAGTTAACACGTTGACCACAAATTAATGGTGTTTTCCAGTTTAACATTATTTTATTGAATTTTTGTATTTAAAAAAAAGCGTTTAAATCATTTTTTTATAGCCATTGGTACATGAATTTAACCTCTTATTATAGAAGTGACGTCAATAATTTAATAGGATCTTTAGTCCAAAATCAATGATGCATGATTAGGTTCAATGTTTGTTCCAAATACTTTCGTTTAAATAAAATCTAGTCTACAACATTTGCATCTTTTGCTCCTTACATTTTAGATGCTGATAATTTGTGATAGGGTGTTAGATTCCATTAGAAAATTTTGTTGAGCACATTTCGATGAGTGGTAGCAATCTCTTTACCTTAGAAAATATTGATACCTTCAAACCTTGGCAAGATGAAATTCTAAATTCTTCCAATCTTTATATAAAACTATGATCAACCTCTGGTTCAACCAATCTAATGTTGACATAGTGGAACTCAAATGTGGAACCCAGAAATCCATGATGTCAGGCTAGAGGAAACCTCCAGATACATACCTTTATCCAGAGTCTCGGGATGTGGAAGATCTAGAAATACAAAATCCGGATGCTGGAAGCTGTTGGACATGGAAATAATTTGGATGACCTTTTATTTAGAATCCCAGATCTAGATGATCCATATATATGAATATCCAAATATTTCAACAACTCCATTTAATCATTAAGACCAGATCCAAATGCCATGTTACATGATCCACTTCACAATGGCAAGTCTTTTTGTAACTTAACCTTCATTCTTTTGTTGAGTTGTAATGTTGACCAGATTGTGGGTTCTAAGATCCAATTAGTGGATTCCAGTTGTATTTATCACACAAGAACCAATATGTCTTGGAACCTTTCCTGACTTCTATAGGATCAATTCTCGATAACCTTTAACCGACACCCAATCCTCATTAGCTTTATCGAATACTGAAACATGGAGAGTGGAACCACTCATCTGGGAGGTCAGAAATCTAACTCTACCTTTAATCAATTTAACACTAGAGCCCAGATATGGATAATCCTGGTGGTATAGAATTTAAGCAGAACCTCAAACAAAGGAACCTTCGATCCATGTTGTAGGCATCCGAAAACCCTTTTTCAACATAATTTTAACAAATTTCAGATCCGGATGGTCAGATACACGAAATTCTGGTACAACGAAACTACCTAAATTCAACTAAGCCGATACTCAATTTGGTTTGTAATTTGATATTATTTCTTTACCATCTTTCAATTTACACTCTAATCTCCAATATTTCTATGCCAATTCGTTAATGACGAAAATGCTTACAGGGTTTCAACACCCATTCAACACATAAAAATTCCCTTGCTGCCTATATAAAGATCGAATGGAAATTGATGTAGAGAATGAGAATGTTAGACAATAATTAGATCAACGAAAGTTGTGTCACTATAACATGATATCCGTACCATACTCCTATTCTTTTATTAACGTTAATCACAATCTTATACACCTAGAAAACAATGTGCTTTCATTACTTCTTCAAATAAAACAAAGCAAGGAATGTAGGTATATATACGCTAGAATACTGGATTAAATATTTCATGTAGGATGGATATACTGGTTGACTGAAACATATATCTCCTGTGTATTATAATAAAACTACCACTTACAAGGATTTTCACTCTCCTGCTTTTAAATTTTGGGTGACATGATAATAAAACCAACCCATGTGTGACTTTATAATTCACACAGTTTTGTGGCCATGAGCTCTCTAACAAATGAAACTAATGAGTGGACGTTTCCAACATCGAAGCCTAGTTCATTACTTGGAAGGGACTACGTTTCCATGCAACACTTGTTGTTTATATTGATAGATTTAACTACAAGTGTTAGTTTTATATGTTTATTCTTTTTGGAAGTAGTGATAATCTCATGTTTTTTATATGAAAGTTGTAATATTATTTAAGATGTTGTTTTCATAAAAGTTCACTTTAAGAGTAAATGTTTTCATACTGTTTTTCTTTTTGTAAGAAAGTTTCAAGATTATTTATCATCTTGTTTTCATAAAAGTTCACTTTAAGAGTAAATGTTTTCATGAACAATCCATTCATAGTTGAATAATTGTATCGACATGGATTGTCTCTCAGTAAGGTTTATGTGAGTGGATCCTAAATTAAGTTATAGTTAATTAATTAGAAATAATGTTAAATTGTATTCTAAATGTGTATTATATACATTGGTTTTTTACATGACCAAATAATCTTAAATCATTTGGTTTCGATTCAATTTTGATTCAATTCAAAAAGGGAAATCTTAAATTACATAAATAATTGCAAGAGTTGTAATTTACATGTAGCAAGATGAATGTCTCAATATGAAATAACGATTAAGGAAAGTCACAATACAAGATAACCCTCAATGAATGTCACAATGTGACAAAACCCTTAATGAACGTTGCAATGTGACATCAAATTTGATGAATGTCACAATGTGACACAAGCATGTTGGAATTTTCTTATCAAACATAAACCAAGAAAAAAGTTGCAATGTAACAAATGCCTTGATGAATTTTGCAATGTGACATCACCTTTGGTAAATTCTATAATGTGACATGACTATTAATAATATTATTAAACCATTAACCCTCATCAACCACATCAAACACCATAGTGAACCATAATGAACAACGACCAACCAAACTTAATGCAGCATAGCCTTGATGAACATCACAATGCAACATAACCATTTGGGATTGGTAACATAGCAATTTGACATAATCTAGTGAATATGAATGTTGCAATTTAACATACCCATTGAGGAATGTGATTTATGGGCAACCAAAGTCAACCAAAATCAATGTAACAAAACCCTTGATGAATGTCAATATGAATATCACAATATAACATAACCATTGAGGAATGTCACATTACAACATAACCCTCGATGAACACCACAATGTGACAAAACCCTTAACGATCATAATCATGTGACATCACATTTGATAAACATTGCAGTGAAATAAAACCCTTAATGAACATCACAATGCGACATCACATTGATGAATGTAGTAATGAGACATAACCATTAACATCGTAAGGTTAATATCTCAAGACTCAATTTGAGATAACCATCAAGGAATGTCGCAATACAAGATAACCATCAATGAATGTCGTAGTGCGGAAAAACCCTTAATGAACTTTGCAATGAAAAATCAAATTTGATGATTGTCACAATGTGACATAACCATGTTGGAATGTCACAATCCAACATAAACCAATAAAAATGTTACAATGCAATAAAACCCTTGATGAATGTCACAATGCAACATAACAATTAAGGAACATATGAATTTAACATAAAGTTATCCAATATGAATATCACAATTTGACATAACCATTGAGTAATGTCATAATACAACATAACCCTTGATGAACGTCTCAATGTGACAAAACCCTTAATAAACGTAATAATGTGACATCACATTTGATAAGCATCACGGTGCGGCAAAACCCTTAATGAACATCAAAATGTGACATCACATTGATGAAGGTCATAATGAGACATAACCATTAACATTGCAATATGAATGTATCAATATGAAATAACCATCAAGGAATGTTGCAATATAATATAACCCTCAACGAATGTCGCAGTGTGAAAAAACCCTCAATAAATTTCATATTTTGATATCACATTAGATGAATGTCACAAGGTGACATAATCCATTTGGAATGTCATAATCCAACATAAACAAAAAAAAAATGGTTGCAATGCAACAAAACCCTTGATGAATGTCACAATGTGACATCACCTTTTATAAAGTCTATAATGCGACATAACTATTAATAACATTATTAAACCATTAGCCTTCCTCAACCACATCAAACACCATAGTGAATGTGACATTGCAACATAACCGTTTGGGATTGGGAACATAACAATTTGACATATGGAAGTGAACATGGCTGTTGCAATTTAACATAACCATTGAGAAATGCGATTTATGGGAAACCAAAGTCAATGAAACTCAATACAACATAATCGTTGATGAATGTTGAAATGAAACATAACCACTAAGGAGCATAGCAATTTTAAATAAAGTTAGACATTATGAATGTCACAATCTCACATAACTATTGAGGAATGTCACAATTCAACATAATCCTTGATGACCGTTGCAATGTGATAAAACCCTTAATGAATGTAATAAAGTGAAACCACGTTTGATGAACATCGTAGTGTGAAAAACACTTAATGAGCATCACAATGTGAAATCACATTTGATGAATGTTGTAATGAGACATAACCATTAACATTGAAAAATGAATGTCTCAATCTGAAGCAACCATTAAATAAATTCACAACCCAACATAACTCTTGATGAATGTCAAAATGTGACAAAACCATGTTGGAATGTCGTAATCCAACATAAACTAAGAAAAATGTCGCAATGCAACAAAAACCTTGATTAATGTCACAATGTGACATCACCTTTGATAAACTCTTTACTACGACATAACTATTAATAATATTATTAAACCATTAACCCTAGTCAACCACATCAAAGACCATAGTGAACCATAATGAAAAATGGCCAACCAAACTCAACACAACATAGCCTTGATGACCATCACAATGCAACATAACCATTTGGGATTTGGAACATATAAATTTGACATAATTAAGTGAAGATGAATGTTTCAATTTAACATATCCATTGAGGAATGTGATTTATGGGAAACCAAATTCAACCCAACTCAATGTAACATAACCACTAAGGAACATAATGTAAGGTATTTAGCTATATGGGAACATAGACCCCCTCTCAAGTCCTCAAGGAGATGGAACTTAGGGTTTCTCCGATACCCAAGTTGCGAAAGTGGGCACCTTGGGCACGCGTAGACGCCAAGGGGGATTTACCAAGTATGAAGTGATCAAGAGATTTGGGCACACCGACATGAGGGGCGCATCAAGGTTGGGAATGTTGGTCTCAAGGGGCACAACAATTAATGAGTGCATGGGTTTGTTTGGGTGACCCAGTCCACGAAGGGGTGCAGTGATTCATTTGGGAGACCAAGTCAATGAAGAGGCATGGCGATTCATTTGGAAACATGGGTTCACGAAGGGGAATTCCAGCCCCAAAAGATGTGATAGGATGCAATTGTGACCTTTGGAGTCCCTATAATAGAACAAGAGCACACAACTAAGGAAGGCATATTTTGGAAGACAAGGAGAGAAAGAAGAGCTATGCAGTTCTAAGGCAGACAAAGAGAGATGAGATCCCTCAAGGAGCCAAGTCACTTCACTTGGGAGGACTTGTGCTTCCTTGAGGTGGACTCCTTGGACAAATTTGGGAGAAAGTTTCTTGGGTTGATTTTGGGAAATTTTGGAAATGAAGGTCTATTGGAGGCACGTGTGAGGCATAACCGAAATCTATGAAGTCTGTCGAAACAAAGAGATATAATGTTTACGATTAAGGGAACGTATGAAGTGCATTGCAGGAGGTTATGGAGATGGTTGAGATAGAGAGTCTTGGTGTGATAGATTTATATATGAGTGTCTTGGTGAGGGGAGGTGAGTCTTGTGAATCTATCAAAGTTGTAAACCGAGCCATTAGTGCTCCTATTGTAATTGTTTTGAAATAAAAAAAGAATTAGCATGGTCTTAGGAGCAGTTCATGTCACCCACACTATATCTCTATTTATTTAATTTGTTTTGTTTATTCTCTTGGATTCTCATATTTATGGATGTATGCTTGTATAAGACTAAGTGTTAAACTTTGTTAACAAATTGTCTACGTATACAAGAGTTGCACTAGAGTATGAGTGTGACTGATCGGAAGCCTAGAAAAGAGTATGGGTATGTTCTAGGTAAAGAGGTGTAGTTCATACATAGTAACTTTGGTGTTTCCAAGAAGCCAAGTGAGAAACGTTGAGGTTCTACATGCCCTCTACATATTCAAGTTCAAAATTAGGTGTTCATCATGATCTAACCTTAAATATGTTTGAGTGTACACCATTTAAGACAACGACAAACTTATTTAGGGGTTCTATATAATTCAAAATAATTGAGGAAAGGCTAAACTATAAATTTGAGAAAACAAAAATTTGATAAAAGTCAAGAACATACATTTATGAATCATCCTAAATGGACACATCATTTCTCAATCTGGGTGCTTCCTCAATCCCAATCTCTCTTCCGGACATACTCTCATGTACTCTCTTCTCCAGATTAGCATATATAACACATTTCAAATTTGAAAATTTAATAAATTATATTCAAATGATTATATAACACATTAAATTTAAATGATTTTAAGACATTAAATGATACCTGTGAACTCCCACCCACTTCAAACTCTTCCAATGAGAATTGAGAGAAGCCAACCCAAGTACCAGGAGATGGAATAGATGGAATAGAGATCTGTGAACAACACAACTAAAAACTAAATCTAGGATTCAATGTGTTCACAATTATACAAAATTATAAATGTTGTTGATCTCTTATTCAAAAGAATGGAGATTGAACAACTATTAGAAAAAACATACCCGATTCAATCCATCCAAATTCAAACTTGTCAAATCAAGTCCCCTACCGACTGGAGATTCGTTTAACATATCTCCAAACTGCAATTAATGGAAAAAAAAATCGATTATTTCTATAAAGACAAGGATATATTTAAATCTAGAACTCGAAGTAAAATATCATAAAATGCGTCAAAATTTTCCTAAATAGATCACATACCAATCTGCGATTCGGGTCATCATTCTGAATGACCTTCTTCCAACCAACTCGACAAAATTTGGCATACTCCATCTAAGTCTGCATCTGTTTTATCAACAAATGTGGCCCGAAAATTGGCTTCTGCTCGTTGACGCTTCATGCCAACATCAACACCATAAAACATAGCTTCCAAATTTTCCCCGATTGTAGTCCTGACCTCTTTGCCAACTTTTGATGTAGACTAGAACTCTGAAAGTGATGCAAATGCCCCTTTTGGATGAGGTACTAAAGGTTGTGGAGGCCTCGACAATGCCCCACTTCGATATGCCCCTTTGCGATCATATGTACGTCATTTACCAGTACCATAATATTTGGACGGTAGACTGGTATAATCCGGGTGCATGTGCAAGAAAAAATCTGCAAAAAAATGTCTTGCAAAATAGTTTGGAACCTCATCGTTCCACGACAATTTCCCATATGCGGTCGAAAATCTATTATACAGATGTCTGACAAAGTCGGGGTGCTTAAAATATTGTACCTTCAACATTTTCCGCTTTAGGCCCTCTTTGAAATTGAACATGGAGATGGCGTCTTCTTTTGAAACTCTTTTTTTTACTGTCTCCCATTTATCAAGACCCATCACCTCTGACTTTCGCCACCTCATTAGATCGACCAAATTGTCAGTGGTTGGCCCCATCTTCTGATATGCATCCATAAAGTTTTCCAGTGAATGGAAAACAATTTGCAAACTCTGTTTTCTCTCCAAAGGAAGTTCCAAGACTTCCAAATCATTTTCCAACCTCTTTTTAACACCTGAGCATCGCTCAAGTGTCATTGCTTCGGTATTCCCTTCCCAGGGAAGTTCATCGCCAACTTCTGAAGGATAGGTGGATGTTGGCGTGTAATATTTTGTTTCTTCATAACGTGGCCTCCTAAATCCACCTTCACCCTCTACACCGACATTTGAATCTTCGTGACATCCACTCTCATTGTCACCCCTTGCTTTAAATTGATTTCCTACGCACACATATAACCTCACATAAATTTAAATACAACAAAATTCAACAAAAATAAACAAAATTTAAGAAACTTACCAGAAATATTCTCTGGTCCAGAGCTATTCCCTACATTCTCAGGTGTAGGAGTGTTGATGTGCAACCTATGTAAGAAGGTTGCATCCATAACACTAGTTTGAGCAGGTTCTCCAGTTGATCTATTTACAGACTCGGTTGAAAATCTCCTCTGACGAGATTGTTGGTGCTCACTCGGAGTATCAGTTGAAGAAAGAGTTACTGTTCTTCCTTATTGAGAAGTCCTAGAGCGTTTGCGAGGAATTTTTTCATAATCTTGTGTCGACATGACTCCGCAATATCTATCCACAATGCATAGTTTATCAAAAAAAATCCAGAGATGTACACAAGTTCAAGCAATTAAAAATGCAAAGATAAATCAAAGTTTTAAACAACCAAGCCATAGAGGTACTCGCTCATTAGAAGGCGCAAATACTGGTCATTCAACCATGAATCAATCAACTAAAATATAAGTAAGGGGTCCATAGACATCATGGCGGATTCTTATCCTTCACTCATCATACATGCACAGAAAATCAGGGCATTTGAATCTATAGGTCTTTAAACACCGAAGCGACGACTGTCAATTCGGCTTCTGGCCGACTAATCAGGCACAGACTGATGACTAAAGGGATAAGTGATAGAAGATAAAACCACAAACTTTTCATGATAATCAATAAAACCCACACATAGAAGTCATTGAAATCAAAAGTTGAGTTCTCCAAGGGACTGTTTAACTAATGTTGACATGTGTGTGAGCCCATTCTTAATATTAGCTTCATGCTCTTTAATCCTTATTTGAAATGATCACCCAGTTTCCCTTATGTAGTTTTTTCCACAAGTGCATTCTACCTTATAGACCAATTATACTAACATTGGTCCATGGTATCCTTCACTGATATCATCTTTTATCTAATGGTTTCAAGGGGTTTAAAAGTGGCGATGATATCCTTTTTTATTAGAACCTTGGTTACCCTATTGGTGACCCCTTTGATGTAGGGAAGGTGGGGTATTTGACTCACTTTTGTTTCTCTAAAATGAGGCTCACCTCTTGTTCTAACCATGGATTTTCTTATTGTAGCAGTGAAATCCTCATTCATATAACCTATTCTCTTGAAAACCTTGGCAAGGTGATGTTTTTCCTATTCAAGGTGGCCTTCATCAAAGGTATTAATGGCTCTTAGTGATAGGATGTTCTGAACTTCTATATTTTAAGTGGGATGGTGATAATATTTTGCATGAAAATAACTATCTATATGAGTTTTATTCTTGTATACTTCATTCACATGGTTCCCATATTTATTCTTTTGAATTAGTACATCCAAAATGGGATGTTATTATTCTCCTCCAATTCCATAGTGAACTTAATTTCCTCTGAGATACAATTAAGGTGCTCAAAGAATTTGTTCAACTCTTATTTTATGCGAGGCCATATCACATTAGTATCATCTACATACCTTTTACATCTCTTGGGATTCATGGGGTATGAGTCCAATGCTTTTCTTTCAAAAATTTCCATAAAAATGTTGGCCACCATAGAGGATCCATTGCAATACCACATAAATATGTTGAGGAAATATTGCAACTAGATTTAATATACACAAATATAAATTGGTCAAGACTCATATTAATGTAGGTGTAAAGCTATCTTCGGAACAATGTCCCAAGACAGAAGAAGAGGTAGAGTAGATGTCTCATGTTCTTATACAAGTGTTTTTGAAATTTTTATGTATGCCATTGTCTATACTAGACCGGACACTACCCATGCATCACTTGAAAGATTTAAGTACAAATTTTTCGATAGTTGTGGATATAGTTGAACTAAATACATAATTTTGAAATATTTTATGGTGACCTAAAGTTACATAAGGGACCTAATTTTACTATAAACCAAGGGATTTCCACTAAGAGATTTATACCTAATTGTTACATAAAGGAACCATATTTCCACTAAGGTATTTTTAACTATAAACTCCCTAACTTCCTTGCTTGATATAGTTTCCCCATTAAGAGAATGACTAAAACTAGCTATTTAATGTTCAAGCACAAGAGACTACTAACATGAAAGAAAAATTGTTACCTATTGCTTAATGGGGGTTGGCATAAATATGCCAATTCTTGGCTAAATCATTTGAGAATGGAGAAGGAGATCACTCTACAAAACATTGATATACCATTAAAAATACTATTAAATA
>JZKD02S1966214.1:15793-38071 GCA_000966675.3 Picea glauca
TAATTTAAAATTTTATTTTATATTTATATCAAAAGAAATTAAAAAAAGTAAAATAAAATTACAATTGTATATAACTCTAGTGGGTTTAATGGTTAAGAATATGTGTTTCCTCCTAAGAAGTCACAAGTTCAAATCCATATGGGGAAGGGTATGTATACCTCCATAGGATTTAGTAGTCAATTTTGTGGTTCGAGGGGGTCCCTTATCCCACAAACAAGGGTATCATACACCAATTTGGTCTCTAGCTTGGTTGTAACCATAAAATTAGATTTTTTTAAAGTACATTCAATTCTAAGACACCATAAACCTGTTGCATATAAGGCCATAATGCCTCGGGTAAAACGAGAACGAAATCTGAGAAGTCTGGTTCTTTCCATGGCATGATTATCCTCTGGGCCAGTGGACAGTATCGATCCTGCGACTGAGAAGAAATGAACGAAGCTCAACCAACGACTTGCTTTGAAATCATTGTGTTGAAGTAATAAAATTTCTTTTTTTCATATAATAAAATTGCAATGTTTGAATAAAAAAACATTTAAAAAAGATTCTTTTTTAAATACGATGATGATTAATGTCCATTGAGACCGAATTGGTCTATTAGACCTTAAGAGGGTAAGGGATTACTTGAAATTATTTATAATTTTGTTTCTGTGCTCGAAAAACATTAAGAGAAGCTTGCCAAGATCACCATAGTTTTGTTGAGTCAAAAGGTTAGGAAGGTTGGTAGTGTGACAAATATTTTGAAATTGAGATCTAATCTCGGTATAGGTTGGACAATCTAAGAAAAAAATATTTTCATCTTCAACCTTCTTAGTCTCACAACGATGACATACTCTTTCATCTCAGGGCGTTTTAAGAATTGACAAATTCCCAGTTTCACTATGGAACTCATGAGGATTTGTTCTTATCTTAGGAATGCTTATTTTTTTGTTTACACTTGTCAAAACATATAAATAATTTTGATCTTCTAGATTAGGGTTGATTACATCCTTATAATACCTTCATTTTCTTTTTTCCTCTAACTCTTTATCACACCACATTTTCTCCTTCAATTTTGATTTGGTGATATTTTTAATAGTATCCTTATTCTGCAAAATGGTGTCATCCATGATTCTCCAATAGTTTAGCCAAGAATGGGCATGTTTATTCCAACCTCGCTTGAGTCGATGGTGGTTACGACTGGATTTTGTAGCAATTTTAGGAAGCTTTTTTTCTTCCATGCTATTTAACTTGTTCTTATACATTAAGTAGTCATATCCATTCTCTCAATGGGGGAAATGATTGCTTCTAAGAGGAGGATGGGATAGGGAATGTTTCCTTTAATTTTGAGATTATAGGTTATAAAATTCTTTTGTATTTTCTCTATATTTCTCCATGATTCATGAGAGGTACTAAATACCCAGAATTCACATCAATAAAGAATAACATGAATAAAAAGAGTCTCAAAGAGGAGTTTCTTTTTATCCCACATCTAAAGATTGGTTGATTTACAATTATTTTCAAGCCCATAATAAGCTTCCCATCCCCCAATAATCCTTTTCTCAATGCTATAATTCCAGTTGAGCTTGTGGTAAATATCGATTCCAAGATATTTGTATGAAGTCACTTCCTCCAAGTTGTTGTTGTCATATACGAAGGTATCATAAGTGATCTTATTGGATTTAATGATCATGACCTTAGTCTTGTTAATATTAATAGTCATACCTATATTGGAGAAAACATTCTTGAGAATTCTTAGTTGGTTTTCAATATCATGGGGAATCCTCACCATATGAATGATTTCATCAACATAAAGAAGAAGATTGATGACTATACCAGTGAGAGTAGGGTCAATACAACCTTATTATTCCAAGAAATATTCTAATTTGTCAATGCATATGCAAAAAATGGTAGGGGACAAGGGACAACCTTGCTTGAATCCAATATTGCACTTAATATCTTTCAACTAACCCTCACTCTTTTTAAACTTAGAAATAATGTTTTATCTCTTCCAACCTATTCCGAAGGCTTTTCCTAGGAACCATGTCAAAATATTTTCTAAAGTCAACAAAACAACAAAAACGATTAGTGTTAGTATTGAAAAACTCTTCTGCAATGATCCAAAGGTAACAATATGGTCCACAATTGAACGATGTATTCTAGACTCGACCTGACCTTTATCTCTTTTACTGTGACTTTCTAGCCAAAGGATAATCTTTTTTTCCAAAATAATTCGATAAAGCTTGGATAAAATCAAGCTAATCATAATGGTCCTATAATTAGAGGGAATGTTTCTATCCCCATTTTAAAAATAGGAACAATGAGGATTTCCATGCAAGATTTAAGGAAACCCTGCTTGACTACTAAATTCACTTTAACATAATATTTTTTTAATTAAAATAATAATTCCACATATTATTTAAACATTCATAAGGTTAAAGGTCAAGGATAATACTCACTCATACAAATGAAGCATAACACATAACTATGCTTCATTTTCTAAAATGAAGTCTTTTCATGTGTTTTGATAGAGTAGTTTTCATATTAATTAAATATGATGTGAAAAATTATTTTTTTATTTTATTTTATTGGAATATTATGAACATTAATATATTTTATGTTGAGATTTCCATTTTTTATTTGAAAATTGTTTATAAATATTAAAAATATTATGATTTTATAATTATTCAAATGTTAAATATAAGGAATGAGAATTTGTAACTTTAAAAAGTTAAAACAATATTTTAAAGGAAGTGCACTAACCAACTAAGTCAAAAGTATTTTAATATACTTATAAATATGAATATTAAAAAGCGTATTTTAATTAAATATTTATGAAAATGGATATAGGTGTAAAGTTTTTCGAAGATTAAAAAAAAGAAGTTTTATGAAAATATATGAAAAGTAAATAACATAGTAAAAGTTAAATCCTAGAAGATAATTAGATACAAAGCCATGATTAAAAGGAGAAAGAGATACTATGAATAGAAATAGAAAGAAAGAGAACATTTTGCACCTATCTAAGGTAGATCCTAAGAGACAAAATTTGTCTCGTGAAACTAAAGAAATATTGATTCCCTTGAGGGATTGGAGTTCCTACCATAAAAATATTTACAAATCCCTTGATGTCATGGACAACATTAAAACCATGTTTACAGAGGAAGAAAATTTTTCAGTAGAAGACATTGTGTTTGGGTTAAGCAACTCACAAAAGGAAAAGCTAAGGATATCGAAGGCTACCAAGAAAAAATATTAAATCTTAAGTATATTGAAGGTTTTGTCCTCATCCATCACATCGACAAGCTCTTCAATTTAGCTTTCAAGCATGCTTCCCTAAATCTCGGACTCAAAGCCTCATTGTACCTATTTTTAAAAGTGGAGAAAAAAATAATCCCTCTAATTATAGGACCATTATGATTAACCCCCTTTTGTCCAAGTTATATGGAATTATTTTGGAAAATAAGATTAGTGTATGGAAATAAATCCAAGGAGAAAGAGATAAAGGATAGGATAGATTTAGGTGTTGGGGATTGGGTCTAACCTGATATGAAACAAACAAATGGAAATGTAGATAATAGAATAGGAAAAAAGATTTTGGAGATCAAGGGTGGTGTCTAAAAACACCGTTACAACACTTAAGCCCAACACACTATGATCAAAACATCACAATGCATATTGGATATTTTGTACACAACAACGATATTTCCATCATGATAATAACCCATTGATATGTCCTTTATAGCTTCAAGATCTAACCAAATTCCTTGAGATCAGGAGGATATTGTCCACATAAAATCGTGGGTTGTTAGAGTTGACTTCGTCAAATCCTTGTTGTCTAGTTGGATCAATAAGGATGCTCAACCTGAATGTCCTTTCACTCAACTCATAGTCTATTTCTCGGATATCTGATCCACCAATTGACTATATTTGACCGTTGGTTGAATTTTTAACTGCCAGGCTTTTGTCAACTACTTGATTGACTATGTAGATATCTAGTCAATCATTCACTCAATTGTTTCTAGATGTAGGTCGATTACCTGAATGACTGATTCCAGGAGAAGTGTGATGAGCCATCAAAACTTAATGTTTCAAACCTCCCCATCAACACAAGAATCTAGAGATCCATGAGGTGAAATTATACCAACAGGACACCCCCCCATAATTCCAGCTTCCTGAAGACCAAGCATCATACAACGCTTGATAAATGTAGTTGTAGATAAAGGCTAAGTGAATATATTGGCTACATGATCATATGTTCTACAATATTCAAGAGAGACAACATTCTCATGAACCAATTGTCTCAAATAATGATCATGGAGATCAACATGCTTCATCTTACTGTGGGAAACAGGGTTATCCACAACTTGAATGGCACTCTGATTGTCACAGTATATAACAATCGAGGCATGAGTAATAAATCCAAGTTCATATTAAGTTAGAGGATGTAGACTACCTCTATACCTACATGAAGGGTGCCACAATATTTTTCTTTTGTGGTTGACAGGGAGACTACCTTCTAATTACAACAGTACCAAACCAATGGTCCAATGTTGAAGTGAAAAACATAACCCGAAGTGGACTTTTGATCATCACAGTCACCAGCCCAGTTAGAGTTGGTGAAGTTGGATAATGAATCTGAACTTTGAAAATACTTGATACCAAAATGAGTGGTGCCTTTGAGATAACAGACAATTCATTTGTCTTCTTTTCAATGGATTTCTCTGGGGTACTGCATAAATCGGGAAACCACACTGACAGTAAGAAAATGCCAGGTCGACTATGAATAAGATGCATAAGACTATTGACCATTTGTGGATAGAGTGTGGCATCGAATTTGGGATTTTGACAAGTTTTGGTGAGATTTACTCCATATTGAAAAGGAGTAGCACATGGCTTATAATATGTGAACCACGAGGATCCAGGAATGCTCACAGAGGTTCAGGAGGATCCAAAACACTCATAAGGATATAGGAAGGGTAAAAAATTCTCAAATCAACCATATCAAAAGTTCAATAAAATGGCATCATTGTGAATATCTCATCATCGTCTTTCCAACAACGCAAATTTCTCCTCAAACAGAGTATGTATGTAAAATTTATGGATGGTCAAAGTTTAGGTCAAGCAGGGAAAAAGTCAACCTTGAAGAAATGTGTGGCAGGCTCTGAGAGAGACATGTGGTAGCCTCCCAGGTTGACAAGTGACAGCTCTAGATATTGACAAGTGACACCATATAGGTGACATGGCACACGATTGTTGGCAAATGATGTGGCAGATAGTACCTCCAAGTGGCCGAGTTACATGATGATAAGTGGTAGATATAGTCTAATCACAATTAAACATTTGACACATAAGTGTACCAACTAAATCTTGACATGTAGCGATCCTTCATTAGATTATATTGGATTGATTATAATTATGGTTTATATGTATATTATATATTATATAACCCACTTCCCATTTCAAAATTCACGTGGGAGTTGCACTTTATATGTTTTAAATAAAGTATTAGTTGCACTTTATATGTTTTAAATAAAGCATGGTTATGTATTATAACATATATTTATCCATTCCAAAATCCACAAGCCATTGAACTATATGCTATATATAACATATAACAAACTAAAACAAATGGCGTAAACAAAGGAGTTACACTTTATATGTTTTAAATAAAGTATAGTTATGTATTATAACATATATGTTTTATCCATTCCAAAATCCACAAGCCATTGAACTATATGCTATATATAACATATAACAAACTAATTGGATTATATTGGATTGGTTATTATTATGGTTTATATGTATATTATATATTATATAACCCACTTCCCATTTCAAAATTCACGTGGGAGTTGCACTTTATATGTTTTAAATAAAGTATAGTTATGTATTATAACATATATGTTTTATCCATTCCAAAATCCACAAGCCATTGAATTATATGCTATATGGATTGGTTATTATTATGGTTAATATATATATTATATATAATGTAACCCACTTCCCATTTCAAAATTCACGTGGGAGTTGCACTTTATATGTTTTAAATAAAGTATAGTTATGTATTATAACATATATGTTTTATCCATTCCAAAATCCACAAGCCATTGAATTATATGCTATATATAACATATAACAAACTAAAACAAATGGCGTAAACAAAGGAGACTTCCCATTTCAAAATTCACGTGGGAGTTGCACTTTATATGTTTTAAATAAAGTATAGTTATGTATTATAACATATATGTTTTATCCATTCCATTCCAAAATCCACAAGCCATTGAATTATATGCTATATATAACATATAACAAACTAAAACAAATGGCGTAAACGAAGGAGAGGTTCATGGGGGTTGGAAGCCACGACCTCCTCCACATATTTTAACAATTTAACCACTATGCCATTTATTTAGTTTGTTAAAAATAAACTAAACAATTTATAGTAAAGACATGCCACAGGGTTAAGATTTGGTTATAAATCAGCCAAACTATATTTAGATACTAATCCAATAATTTTCAGATTTTGTGTAGAGGGGTGGTCTATTTAACGACACACACCCCAACGCATTGTACACACAACATTTTTATTTTTTTGAACACAACATTCTCATGTATTAAAGTTCTGTTGATTTTCCTTTTGAAGTCAAGTTTGTAGTCTTTTGAGAGTTATAGGGTAAGTCATCAGAATCGATTCTGCAAGACAGAGTCAATGGTGACAATCTTATCACTCATTTGTAAGCCAGAATTCTGCAAATTTGGGATTTGTGAGCTGTAAGAGAGGCTTTGAGAATTTTGTAAAGAAATATATAATGTTTATAGTCACTGGATTCGGTTTTTCAAGACAGTCCCGAATTTTGACATTTGTAATTAAGTTTGAGTAACATGAAAGAAGGTCCTTGTAAAGCACAATTATTGCTTTCATGTTATTTTGTATATGTTCATGTATGAATGATTATGCAAGTTATGTTCGTCAATTGAAGTGTTTTGGTTAAGTAATATAAGTCACTTTAGTAATATAAGTCACTTCCATGCTATAAGCATTGCCAATAAAAGAATCTTGGAATACTAAATTGGTGTCATACTTAATACTATTTGAGGATCAAGTGATATTAAGACACTTAGTTAATATCAAGTGGTGTATGATTTCTAATCCATTTTTGGATCAAGTGGTATTAGAGCAGGTTTGACAGGTGAATGCTTACAAGGGATAAACACGAGCGCAGTGAAGGAAAACTTGAGAGTTATAATCCAAAGATTGGTTCAAGGAGCTTCAATCAAAGAGAAGAGATGGCTCCACCAAGGAAAATAGGTCCCCATGAATCTGGAGATGATTTCTTCAATGCCTTTAATCAGATGAAGATAATGGCGGAAGAGCTTTACAGTGAGATATTATTACGAAAAGGATAAAGTTCTGGACAAGGTAAGAAATAAGATGATCTTCCTCCTTCTTCACCTCCTTCCACACCTTCATCTCCTTCCACTTCTTCGCCCTCATCTCCGTGCAGGAAAATTGATTCAAAAAATCCATTGTTAAAGTTGGATGTCAAGTTTCTAACTTACCCATGTATAATGGCGAGCCTAATGCAGAGAAGCTAGACAATTGGATTTGACAAATGGAATTTTATTGTCGTGTTCAACATATTTATGAAGATGAGGTAAAGATTAAATTGGCCTCTCTTTGCCTTAAATGGAAAACATTGATTTGGTGGGAAGGTAAATTTCAATATCCAAAAGAGCGGTAAGATTCTCTCTTCTTTGTCAGAATTCAAAGCTGCATTAAGGAAATTTTTTTATCGTTTGGCATATTAAAAATAATAATTTATGGAATGGAAATATTTGATTTACTACAAGGTCTCCTTATCACAAAATAGCATAATATACACACTTTGATTTCCATAGGGGATTTGAGCATTGTTATAAACATGATGGTCACAAATTCAATCTTAGTAGACAATAAGATTTCATTAATTATTTCCCAAATCAACAAGAATTCTCTTAGTCTAAATACAGTCTCTTTCTTCCATGCCTTGAGGGAGATAAACTCACAATCATACTCATTGGCTAATGAAGCCAAAAACCTTAGCCAAGGAGTTATAAAAATAAATGGGGGGTTCATACAACACATAGTCCCCTAAGTATCTTTGTCTCATGGAGTTAACCCATATCTCATTTGCATTTAATATCTAACCTATTCTATTCTAATCTAATCTAAATTTAAGGTCATGGCCAAGCCAGACACCTTATCTAATCTAAGTAATGCATGTGCTGTGTTCCTATATATCTACACTTAACTATGAGGAGAGGACATAAAAGTACAATATCCCATCCCCTTCACATGCGGAAACTCACTCCTACATAGGCGATTGAATACATTAATATGGATTATTATGAACAAGGTGGGATTATGCTTTGGTCCACACTCAAAATTTGCAATGGACTTTGGCATAGAAGATGGAATTTTGAAGCCATTTAGGTAAGCATTAATCTATTTCTATGGTCTATATTTTGGAAATTGGTCGATTGGTTTTTCGATTCGATTTATCTCAAAGGATAATTACCAAAAAGAGTTGTTCCTTAGCTTATATCTGGAGTCTGTTCTTTATAAATTTTTGTTGGATTCTAAGGTTTACATTGTGTCTTATGAGTTCTCTCTCATCCTAGAGAAATTACATGGGATTTTGGAGAGAAAACAATTCACCCTATGAATGTATGTTCTTGAGATTTGTTTCTTATTGAAAGTAGTATAAGTTTGAAGGAAAAAATGTTTCAACAATATATATCAACGGTTTTCTTGTTGGCTAGATTTCCTCTGTATCTTAATGATATTCCTCGGCTTGGTTAAAATCTAGCTCAATTCCCCTATATTTTAGTTCTAGACACAATGGATTGTCAAGACTTCCAATATATTCACAAGGCCTTGAGAAAGCATAAAAAGGGCATTCAAGAAAACATGGAATCGTTTAGGAAAATTAATGCAATTGTTGTTGATGTTTCAATATCGGGTAGACATTCTCCCAAATTTGTCATGTTGATTTAACCAAGGGAGAATGATATATTCACTCATGGGGCCACGATAATTCGACTAGTGGTGAATGGCCTAGGATGTTGATGTTTCTCTAGTTAGCAACATCGAGAAGGCATTCTCACTGATTGATCATCCTGATTTGACCAAGGGAGAATGATACATTGACTCACAGGGCCATGTTAATTTGGCTAGTGGTGAATGGACCAGGTGTAGTCTTTCTCCTAGTATTTATCTCAATTTGACAATGAGTGATAAAGACTCGAGATTCTCTCACATTTCCTTCTCCAGGATGGACTGATCTATATTAATTAGATGTGCATGTGAGGAAATAATCATCAATATAAATATAATATATAAATAGTATATTTATAATATAATGTATAAATATATAAATAATCAATAATTAATAATAAATTAATTAATGAAAATATAATAATGGAAAAGACATGTCCATTAAATGAAAAGGCATTACCTCCCAAGTATATATATCGGGCCCTCAATTATAATATATGATCTCATACAATATTTACTTACAACAACCTCTCATCAAGTTTGCTAAGTCGTGATGATATATTTAGTGTGTAATTATTCTATGATAATAGTATCATAAGGAAATAATTATCAGATCTGAAAATCAGAAAATTCAACATGGTATCAGAGTTCATCCCAAATCTTATCAAGTTACTGGATCAAGTTACAAACACATAAAACTTAATTAGTTTTTACTTAATCATAAGCATCATAAACAGACAATACAACCATCAAAGTAAACACATTAACACAACAAAATGATAAAGGAGTTCATCCCTCTCTTGGGCTACATCTCCTGGTCCAACTTCCAATGGATCATTTTCATTAATGCTCAATGTGTCAAAATCAATGTTTTACAATGCTCAAATGAGAAATATATTGCTTCCATGGCTCCATAATGTCCAAAATACCCTAGATGGGATCTTCCTACACCTGGTTTGGACAAAAACCGAGTTGGAATCACTTCTTGGATTTTTTTTCCAATTATTTAGTGTCTCTGCTCCTCTAAACGCACCTGGGTGAACTGAACCTGGCTTCTGGGCGTTTCTCATGCCTAAACCCAGCACTCACATGCATCTCGCAAAATGTGGAAATATATTGCATCATTAGGAGGCATAGCAAATTTCTCAGCAGAGGTCGTGGTCGCATGGCAGCCATGTGGCCATGCTCTAGCGCCAAGTCTGGATCTGTTGGCAAACTCCTACGCATTTGGTGGTCATGTGGTGAATGGAAAACAAAAGGGATAAACATGTGGAACCCCTCTTCTCGTTGTTGGACAATGCTATTGATACCTCACACCAAAGGTTGTATGGGAGTGGTGTGACTAACGGGTGGGGCTAAGCCCCGACCTGGACTCCACCCGAACAATACACCAATGCAAACTTAAATATATAGTGGATGGTATAAGGGTAAGAACTACTTGGCAGGAGAGATTGTAGCCCAGCTTGTGCCAACACCTTGTTACTTGTCTCAGAGGTTGTGGGTTTGACCCCCACGGACTCCAACCAAAGTTTTACACTACGGAGGGGTACCACGTGGCATCCCATGTCTGGGCCACGTGGCACCATACCATTGGTCCATCACCATGACACGAGTCGAACCCAAATATGTCCACTTCATGTGCCAATCACCTACCACGTCACCACTTTCCACGTGCTAGTATGGTCACCTACCATGTCACCAGTGTGGCCCTACCACTTCATCAGTACAACCCTTCCATGTCAGTAACACGATCCTACCACGTCAGACTATACAGATTGTACAAACTGTACAGTCAGCAAACAAAATTTTGTTTAGCAAAGAGGACGAAACGTGATATCTCTCGCTATTACGTTTGTTTGAACCCTTTCAAGTTGCATTGGTTTATGAGGGAATCGTATGTTTTAAAGAAGTTAACGTATGGTCTCTTGAAAAGGTTTAAATTATGAAAGGAAAGATTGACTTTGTTATTTAAAGTTTAAGGGTAGTGAGGTGAATGTTTAAAACAAAAAAGGGTGGAGGAATTAAAACAAAAGCGAACATTTTATTAAAAGATTTTTTTTATTAAAAAGTGAAATCTATTTTCTTTTAATAAAAGGTGAGGAAAAGGAAAGGTTAGTAAAAGGATTTTGTTTTTATTAAATCTTTTATTAAACCTTGTAAAGTTTAAAATATTATTCCTCCACATATTTTATTCAAATATCCTTGGTTATTACATGCAGTGGTGTTTGTTCTTTATGTTTTTTCTAATGGCAAAGACACAGAGTGTTAAGTTCAAAATTGAGAAATTTAATGGCAAGAACAATTTTGAGATCTGGAAGGTTAAGATGTATGATCTTCGCATGCAACAAGACATGGTGAAGGCACTTTTGGGAAAATCAAAGCAACTTGCGACCATAACAAATGATGACTGGGATGAGATGGATGCGAGAGCAGTGAGTGCCCTACGCCTATGTTTGGCCAACGATGTTCTGTTCAATATTGTCTCGGAGAAGACACCAGCCAGTTATGGTTGATAGGTGTTTTTATTTTGGAAATAGAATGGAGAGTGTAAGATTGGAGACTAGAAATACATTCAATAATCATCTCTTCTTATAATTTTCATCCTTCAATAATATATTCAAGTGTTAATTACGTGACAAAAATATATTAATGATTAGATATATATACTAATGCAAATATACTAATATATACCAGAATAATAGAGATATTGAACACTTGTATTGATCATGTATCTTAATCCTCTTATAATCTTCATCCTCCAATAATATATTCAAGTGTTAATTAAGCAAAAAATATATATATTAATGATTAAATATATATGCCAATGCAAATGTACTAATATATGCCAGAATAATATAAATATTAAACACTTATGCTGGTCATGTATCTTAAACATATAATTTCTAATCATACATAAAAACCATCATAAAGCATAGAACTTAATTTATCATTATGAACCATTATAAGTATACTCTTACCAAAAAAAAGCCATTATAAATATACTCTTATCCAAAAAAACACACCCATAAAATATTCATCAATTATAATTTCAATGGAAGCAAATTATTAAATTCAATTGTATTTTTTTTTTAATTTTTTAATTGAAAATAAAATCTATAACTTATCATAGAAGTGAAGCTTTAAACATCTTACAAACTCTTTATAAATATATATTTTGAAGACATATTACAATTGTTTAATTATAAATATTTATTACATTTATTATATTTATTTAATTATAATAAATATTTTAATTTTTTCAATAAATATTATACATATTTGTTTAATTATAAATATTTGTTACATTTATTATATTTATTTAATTATAATAAATATTTTAATTTTTTCAATAAATATTATACATATTTGTTATAAATATATATTTTGAATAAATATTACTCTTATTTAATCATAAAAAATATTATACTTAATTATAAAAAATATTTTAATTTTTTAAATAAATATTACACTTATTTATATTTGAATAAAGATCTATAAACTAATTGTACCGTTTAGATTACATTTTGATTCACTTTAAATTTAAATGACTGGTTATATAGTAAAGTCAAAGACATGTAATTGAAATAGAATAAATATGAATTGCGATTTACAAATAATATCGATTACATTATTGAATGTGTGTTATGTTTAAACAAAAATTAAAGTTTATATTTTATCGATTACAATATTGAATGTGTGTTATGTTTAAAAAAAAATTAAAGTTTATATTTTGTGTGAAAAAGGTTACAAAGATTTTAAAAAGTCTGTCGTTTAAAACTTTTAAATTGAATTTATGAAAATGAATTTCAAGTTTATGCTGTTTAGAAGTTTTTACTAAAAAAAAATACTTCACCTTTAATTAAAAACTAAGAATAATTATGGTTGTTAGGACAATATATTTGATTGTCAAAAATCCTCCAAATGTTTTTACGTTTATATATATAATTTTAGGATTTCAGTTTTATGTTGAAAATTCTCCAATTGTTTTTAAACTAACACAGCCACAATTATGTGGCTGATAAACGCGGAAAAGCATAATAAATCTACAAACCCTAAAATAAACCCTAATTAGGGTTTTGTGTGCACATATACCAAAGCGTTTGTGTCCGGCTTTGTTTTTGATAAATGCATAGTACTCATCAGAATTTGCTGCATATTTGTACGTGGGAGTGAAGGCTATGGAACCTTCCTCCCTTCCTTCAAATAAACGTCCAACTGCTTGCTTCGTTTTTGGCTGCATGCATAAAATTAAAACAGGTTTTACTTGGATCAGGCTTCACGGATTATAAAACTGAGCTTTATACAAAATTGATTTTCGAGTAATTTGCTGCAAATAATTACCTGGTCACATTTGAGTATGGCCTTCCAATCTTCTTTTTGATCAATGACATAGTTATTTGGGCATTTGGTAATGCCAGTGGATAGTTTAAATCGCCAAACGTCCCCCAGCAAAAAAAATACATCTGAAGACTACTGTCGAGATGAAGTGCTGATGAACGCTTTCAAAATCCAGGCACACATCATGTGAAATGACATCAACTTCACTTTCACTTTGCTTTGTTACTGGTACCGTGGCGGCTTCTAATGTTGCCCATTGCACACCACGATCTATTTCGCACAGTGGCAGCTGGTCTTCCATAAATTTCTTAACCTTTTCAAATATTTCTATCGCAAGATGCCTATTATCACTAGGCATGTCCATAATACTTCCATTCGGTGATTTTTCCATTTCGCTGGGCACTTCAGTTTCACAAATGTGTGGTACGAAACCAAAAACTGAGCTAATAGAGAAACGGGGGCTAAACCAAAAACTGAGCTAAACCAAAAATTACGAAACCAAAAACTGAGCTAAACCAAAAATTACGAAGCTCCAACACTTAATACACGTTTTAAGGATAATATGAAATGCGAGGGCGGTATAGAATGGGCGGGCAGCTGAAACGCGGGGGCGGTAGAGAATGGGAGGGCAGCTGAAACGCATAGACAGTTCAGAAAATTCCTGGTGAAAATGAAACGTGTAGACAGGTGAGGATGTTTTAATTTAGATGCCACGGTTTAATTCTACTTAATCATTTAAACGTGGCAATTACATATCTTTACAGTAATTTTTTAATGTGATTAGGTAAATTTTAAAAAGTAAACATGTTAATGGATGCCTTGATATAAATGCAAGAAAGTTATGAACAATAAATCTGACCCATTGATTTTGGAGGACGACTAAGAATATGCCAACATCTTCAATGCATTGCCATCAGATTAGGATTTAAGGTTAAATAAGGTTAAAAGATCATTAATTGTGCCCATTGTCAACAGGTATACCCGTACTTAATTGTTTTTACTTTTATATTATTTTGGGATTTCAATTTTATGTTTATATGATTTTAGAGTTGTAGATAATGGGATACTTCATTATTGAGTCATGATTTAGATTTTTATGATATTTGGATATTTTTGTTTACATTTAATTTATCACTAAATAATTTAATTAACGATTTTTTTAAAATTATAAATTAAATAAATAAGAAAAAAATTAATTCTAAAAATGAGTTATAAATTATTATTATTATTATTAAAGGGAATTTGTTAGAATTAATTAAGATAAAGATAAATAAAGAAAAAAAATTATTAATAGAAAAACATTTTATAAAAATTCATTAATGAAAATAAAAATAAAAAAATTAAATTAAATTAAGAAATTGAATAATATGAATAAATTAAAAATAAAATAATTAAATTAAGAAATTAGATGATATAAATAAATTAATTAATAGAAGAGATAAAAGATGAATTAAAGGGTAAATTAATAAATGAGTAAAAATAAATAATGATAAAAGTTAAAAAAAATAAAAATTTAAATTTAGATAAATAAATGAAATTGTAAATCAAGATTAGAGTAGGTGGGCTACAATAATACTATTACACTAAGGAATCTTTACAAATGAATAAACACCAATAAATTTAATAAAGAAAAAAATTACAAATTTAGGCAACCTTGAAAACCTATCATACATTGAATTTGTCGTCATTTTTCTTAACATTCCCAAACTTTTATGGTTTTTCTCTCCATTTAATTTCTATTATTCCATATATATCATTACTTTTGTAACCTCCTTCTCCATCTATTTGTTAATAAATTATCTTCAATATATCACTAATATTTTCCTTTTTTTCTTATATTATAATTTTTATCAATTTTTAACTTTAAATAGAATTTTCATTTATTTGTAAGGAAAATGAAGGCCATGCAAGAAAACTGGAAAAACTCACGGAAAAAAAGGACGCAAAAAACAAAGAGGACGCTACAACAAACAATGACAAAAAAGTAATAAACATGTCCAGCCATGATCTAAAAAACAAAGAAGTAAACATCTTGAAAAAAGGACCGAGTTTTGCCATTGCTCTGAAAACCATCCCCATAGAAAACATAGTTTGTAGTGTAGAAGACAACATAAAAAAACTTAGTGAAGACAAGGATGTTATTAGGCAGGACTGCGCCTTGGTCCTCAAGAATGCTAAACCACCGAAAAGTAACATTAGCAAAAAGAAGAACGAGGCCATCAATAACCTCAGAAACAACGAAAACATTGTGATTATGAAAGTTGATAATTGTGGAGCTACAATATTCATGAACATAATAGATTACAACACCAAAATGATAGAGCATCTCACCACGGCTGACAGTTATAAAAAGTTAAACAACAACCCAATATCCAAGGTTATCAAGGAAGTTAAAAAAGCCATAAAATCTTCCAACCTAGATGAAAGAATGAAGAAATGACTAACTCCAAGATGTCTAATCACTCCTAGACTATATGGATTCCTTAAGATCGACAGGGAAGGAGTTCCTCTGAGACCAATTGTTAACACAATCGGTTCCCCAACCTATGAACTAGCCAAGAACGTGGAAAGGATCCTAGGAGCTTTGGTTGGCAGAAGAGACTCATACATCAAAGATTCAAGAAACTTCGTGGAACTCATAAAAGAGGAGAAAATTGAATCAAAGGATATGCTCATCAACTTTGATGTGGTTTCACTTTTTACTAAGATCCTGTTAAATGAGGCCATTCAAGTAATAAATGAAGTTGCAGACCCTCAAACAACCAAACTAGCAAAAGTTTTTCTAAAATCAACCTTCTTCGATTTCCAAGGAGAGTTTTTCGAACAAACAAGCGGAGTAGCCATGGGATCCCCTTTATCCCCAATCATAGCCAACCTCTACATGGAGAAGTTAGAGAAAAATGCCCTTGAAACATACCCCATTAAACCATCTAGATGGAAAATGTATGGTGATGATACCAACGTCAAGTGGCCTCATGGAAAAGAAGAACTGGACAGATTCTTTGAGCACCTCAATGATATTTCAAAGAACATAAAATTCACCAAGGAACTAGAAGAAAACAAAAACATACCCTTCCTAAACGTTCTTATGACTAGAAAACAAGATGGTACACTGGGACCCAAGGTATTCAGGAAGAAAACTCACACAGACAACTCCATTCATGCTGATTCCCACCACCATCCCTCTCAGAAGATGGGGGTTCTCAACACCATGGAGATGAGGGCAGAAAGAATTTCTGACAAAGAACATCTAAAGGAGGAAATAGACCACTTAACTAGGGTCTTTAAGAACAATGGATATAGATATAGAGACATCAAAAAAACAATGGATAAGAAGGATAATAGGAATCGTGTCTAGAATGATCAAACCTCCAACATAAAGGCCTTTCTTCCCTACATTCGGGGTGTCACAGACAAGATTGCAAAAGTTTTAAAAAGGAAATAAATTACAACCTCCTTCAAACCCCTAATTACTATAAGACAAATAATGAAGTCTGTAAAGGACCCTATAGAACAACAACAAGGAAAAGGCATCTACAAGGTCTCTTGTTCATGCGGGAAATGTTACATTGGGGAAACCAGACGATCATTTCAGGTAAGGATTAAGGAACATGGAACATACATTAGAAATGAACTCACTCACACCTCTTCCTTAGCAAAACACTCACTTAAGACAAAACATCATGTCTGCCTTGAGGATACCAAGATACTAGCAAAAGATGATCATTATTACAAGAGACGCTTAAGAGAAGCTCTAGAAATAATCAATCACCCCAACAATATGAATAGAGATGGTGGCTTGGAGGTGAGCAGATTTTGGCACCCATTAATCAACCAACTTAGAGACCCTCATAGATCAAATTAGGTATGACACTTCCCTTCTTCTTTTCCTTTCTTGTTTAGATTTTTCTTTTGTGTTAGTTCATAGGCTTAGGGGTCTAACTAACCTTGTATTACCTACTATCAATCTTATTACTATATATATATATCACTAATTATGTTATATATACCTTAATCATATGATACTATATATATTAATACTCATTTTTATCATTCTAATTCTAGATTCTCATATATATGTATACATACTATTTATACATCCCAATCACTTAAAACCTAAAACACAATAACCCCTACTACATAGTATCCTAAACATATTAAGAATTTCTAAACCCTTGATTATTTATATATATATATACATAACACTATCTAATAATACAAAAATAATATTAAATACACAATTTAACACTGTACTATTAAACAATGGCATAAGCTAAAACCCAAATGTTTTGAAACTTTACCCGCAGCCGTTTTCCGTGTCCGGAATCCCATCGTCCATCATGTCAGAGCTCCGGCCGGCTACAGACTCCACTCGCCCAAACGCCGTTACCGTGACAGAAACCTCTGCCGTCCGCATGCCAAAGCTAACCATCCAACTATCATTCCATGCGATGCACCCATGGAATCCATCCACGCATACAAATTTGAATTAGGTAAAACACGGGCTTCAAATTTGAATTTGAATTTGGTAAAACGCGGGCTTCAAATTTGAATTTGAATTTAAATTCAAGGTTTGTTTAGTGGTTATTTGTCTCCTAACCAAATGTGTTTGGCAATCGAGAACTCTGGCCGATAGGTAGCTATCGAGAACTCTCGCAAATTGTGACTGCGCTGACAAAACCCAGTGCCAGTATGTTGTTTACTCTTTTCTTTTCAGTGTTTTCGTTTCAATTCGCAAATTTCATTTTTATGGTTTCAGGATGATACGATAATTGAATATCTTTTGGATCTGATGATAACAGGGATGGTGGAGCTTTATCTATGGAGAACTACGACTGCATGTGCAGACCAAACTGCCAGTGCGGTACTTGCACCTGCCACACTTGATTCAATATAATCTCTTCAATAGTGGTAGTCTCTCCCGTTGGGGTTTGATAAGTCCAGTATGTTTCATCAAACCAGTTGGATGGTTATTGATGTTACTGTACCAGGAATTCTAAATAAAGACTTAAGTTTAGATAGATTTCAGATATTCAGTATGGCTCGGATTGTTCATGGCATGTTAATTATTATGCTGCTCAGCGTAAGCTTTCTATGATTTCTTTTCAAAAATGTTTTATATGAATTTGCATACTGTATATGGGCTTCTGAAGTAGACATTTATAGATTTGTTTAATCTTGGTTGATTTTATTTTTTTCAATAAATTAGTTTTACATGAAATTGCATGGTTGATCTTAAGATAATTCAGTATCAGTTTTGATAGAGCTGGAATTTTCAGTTGCTATTCTCATCTTAATATATCTTTGATCTCTTTTCGAAATTTTTTATACGAATTTGCATACCGTATATATGGCTTCTCAAGTAGACATTTAAATATGGTTATAGATTTGTTTAATTTTGTTTGATTTTTTTAAATCGATTTAAATATGATTATATATTTGTTTAATCTTGTTTGATTTTTTAAAATTAAATTAGATTTAAATATAAAAGTTCTTAGTTTATTGTTGATTTCAAAGTAACAAATTAAATTTATAAAAGTATAATATTAAATAATAGAAAAATAAATTATTTAAAAAATTAAATTAGATTTAAATATGAAAGTTCTTAGTTTAACAAATTAAATTTATAAAAGTATAATATTAAATAATAGAAAAATAAATTTTGTAAATCATTTTTAATGCATGAAATAAATTTAATATAAATTTATTTTAATTTGATGTTCATTGGTAAACTTCTTTAGGTTTTGGTTTGTGTTTGTTTTATTTTTTATTTTTGTATATTGATGTTTAAATTATAAATAACTACAATTAATCTAGCACTAGTTGTATCGAAATTGTGTTTGTATTTTTATTTTTGTATCTTGTTGTTTAAATTATAAATAACTACAATGAATCTAGCACTAGTTGTATTGAAATCAATATGAGAGTACTTTCCATCTTAAATTAGTCTAAGCTTTTGATAAATTCATTATTTTGGTTAGTGTTAAAATATTAAGGGGTTTCAAGTTCATTCTATAAAAATTGTTGAAGTGAAGGATGTATTTCTTAAATTTCTATCATGAAGATAACCATCCTCTTATTTTAGAAAATATAACCTTGTTTTGAGCCCAACATCATATATGTTTTCATCACATAAGTAGACTATCGTGTTGGAATCTATATTGCACTTCAATTGTATATTGTATATGTCAAGCTTCACTTGAATATATTATAAGTGGTTTGTTCAATGAACAATGAATATGATAGCCTTATGTCTACAAGTAATTATTAAGAACATTGAACTTTCTAGGTTACCTCATGGTTATAAGTAATCACTAGTTTATTAGTTTTTTTATTTTTTATTTTAGAAGAATGTATTTTATATTAAAAAATATAGCACCATAAAGAATAAAAATATGTTATTAAGAGAAAGATCTCTTAAGAAAAGAGTGCAAATAGTTCATTAAGCTAAAGGTTTTTAAAGTTAGAGTGAGCTTAATTGAACAACAAGTACATCTCTTTGAAGGAGATTGTTTTTCCTTTTAAATTGCAATCTTAACTCAGATATCAATCTATGAAACAAATAGAGGAGAAAACATTGTCACTAAAGACAAATTCACAATGGAACTTTCACAATATACAATAGACTATCACTTAGATATCTAACCCATTGCACAAGCATAGTGCCCTTCAACATATACGGGTCTCTTACCCCAAACGGTGTGAAGTCAAGGAGTGAATCCCTTGAAATTGAGTGGAACATTTTGATCTATCAATGGAACCACAACCCTTTAGATTGGATTGGGACAATGGAGTCTTCGCTGCCTAAGAGAGTCACTTTCTAGTGGATCTTACTAAAGAAAGTGTGCCTCAACTTATTCAAAACAAAATTCCAATGCTCATGAGTAGAACATCAATTCCGGAATAATGGCCATATGAAGGACATGCATATTTTGTGAAACTTAAGGTAAATGCTCATCGAATAAAACACTCACATATTAAATTACAGTTTGTAATACCACACAATGAAATATTATTATCCATTTTGTTTTAGGGTCAAGTAAACCCCACCCCCACCTCTTGTATGTATTCTCCCAAAATCATAAAGGAGTTACAGGGCATTGATATTAGCATTTGGGATTATAAATCCAAATAGGATTATCATATCTCCATAACCAATCCTTAAATATTAGCTTGGACTTTATAGATTAAACCTGAACAAGTCCTTCTAGAATTAACTTATAAACTCATATTTGTATTATGGTTTCTTATGCTATTTCAAGTACTAGATTGGCCTGGTGCAAGCTAATGCTTCCCTCTTATGACATGTTAGTTGCAATGAAAATCTCGAAAACAACAATATGTTGGCTAGGAGAAATCATTAGAGATATATGCACAACTTATTAGGATATGATGTGAAAAGATAAAATGTAGTTTAGCTTATGGAATATATAAGTTTTATTTATGGAAAATTGATATAACTTGGAAAAACTAACGTTATTGCAATAGTGGTATGTTACTTTTCCTCTCAAATATAATGCATATGTTCTCATGTTTTGTATCTAAATGGCTAAATTTCTTATGTCTGCATATAGAGCTCTAAAGTGTGTGTAGTTTCATCCATAATGAATAGGTGGATCATATCTAAAAATGTGTTGACAATAGAGATAAGAATAGGGTGTTGAAAAAATAGTTTTGTTTTTTTAGTCCCACACAGGAACACACATGCATTTTATTACATAAATTCATAACTATGAAAAAATTCCCTTGCCTTTATCATTATGACCTATGTTTCAAAAGTAAATCTTTAGCATTACGACCTATGTTTCTCTCCTAGGCATAGTCAAGGCACCTAGGCCCATCCCCTTTGTGAAAAATTTCCTAATGGCACCAAGAACACCACTTGGGAATCAAAGACCCCATAGAGAGGGCATGTGTCATGGTTGGAGACCTTGTTCATAATGCTTGAGACCTAGAAGGTTTATTTTCCTGTGTAAGGCCCTTGTTTTCCTTTTAAACCATGGTTTAGGCCCCTAGATCTGTCACTAATGCACAAAACCAATTAATGGAAATCATATCCCACTTAGAGGCCAAATATCTCATAGAAAGGTCCTATGTGGTGTGTAAATGCATATTTCACCATGCTTGAGCCTAAGAAGTTTTGTTAAATTTCCAAGGCCCTTCGAATATTTTCATGACCATTGTCAGGATGGAAAGACCCATCAATGTTAATTAAAACATCATAATGTCCCCTACTAAACCATTCAAAAGATGTTGATAATATGCAATGTTTTGTGGATTTTAGGTGTTTTTCATGGTGACTAAGACCAAGAAGCATCATTTAGGCATAAGGTCATTGGTGTTGTCTCACAACCTTGGTTAGGCCTCTAGACCGATTCTTGGTGCACAACTAATTTAATCATGGTGCCCACAACACCCTTAGAGGAAATTGATAACCAATAAAGGTCTAATGTATTGGTTCGAGGGCTCGCTCCATGGCGCTTGAGGGTGAATCCATGAATCCTGGTCCCACTTTTTGGCAAGCCATGCACACAAAAATGGCCTATGCGGACCCTCGATCAATGTTTTACCTCAATCAATATTTTAATCCCTCAATCAAGGTTTTAAACCTAAATAGAGGGCTTAAAATCTCAATCAAGCCTTTTAAATCGAGAACAACTATATATTTGAAAAATACCTCAATCAAGGGTTTTAACATACCTTGATTGAGGGATTTCAAGGTATTTTAAAAACCTTGTTTAAGGATTCAACCTTGATCAAGGGATTAGAAATCAAGAATCCTCCCCCAATTTCATCTCTTCCATGCCAAAAGGTGGTGGACTTGATGCATATAGATTTGTCATTGAATTCTTTATCCATTGATATATAATTTTCTCATTTTTTATTTTGTATAAAAAAATCTAAAACTTATACAAATATTTTTT
>JZKD02S1966214.1:77981-99183 GCA_000966675.3 Picea glauca
AGCAAGGCATGTAGCATGAAGGATTGAAGGAAATGTGCATTGTAGCAGGGTTGGCATGCAAAAAACTGAAGGGTTTATGTTAAATATTTCAATGGAAAATCCAAAATAAAGAAAAAGAAAAGAAAGGAAGAGAAATATAAGCATACCGCTGCTGTAAAGAAAGCCTGGGAAATGGAGTCGTAAAGAACGAAGGCAAACTTTCTAGATAGCTCTATGATGATCTCATCTGCAGGGTAAGGGCCCGATCTCTGAGGGTCCGATAAGATTCTATTACAATGGCCACTTCATTTGCAGATTTGTTGATACCATATCATTGTCTCAACACCGCTACATTATCCAAGATGCCCTCGAATATGAAGAATATGTCATCTACAACTCTGAAAGATATGCACCATTCAAAAGCCATTGATTATAAAAATAGATCTACAAAAAAATTAAATTAAATTAAAGGAAAAAAGTGTGAATAGAAAACATACCCGGGTGTGAGAAAAGGCTGGCGCGAGGGCGTGTAGGCCATGGCACCAGCATCGCCAAGTTTAATGCAGATGGTTCCAAAATTAGAGGAAACGAAAGATTGAACCACATCGCTGCCATTTTTCCTCTGGTCAAGATACAACTTGCTACTGACTCTGAGAAAGATAGCACTACACAAATTCAGAAATCAAATGCAGGTTTGAGTATAGGTTTTGTTCCATTCAAATCCTCCTCGGGTTCCATAACTCTATGTTCGGTCTCATTGTGACTTCCTTGCTTCTAGCGCTTCAATGTCCACTCTGCTTGCTGCCTCTTCCGACTATTTTGATGTTTGGGGTCTGGAGCCTGCCTCTTTACAAATTTAAATTTTTCAATAGATGTGCATGGATCCATTCCATGGCGCATGGTATGGAATGGCAGTTGGATGGATTATTATTCCATGGAACGGTAGAGGTTTGTGTCACGGTAACGGTGTTTGGGCGAGTGGAGTGGGAAGTCGACCGGAGCTCTGACACGATGGATGACGAGAGTTCGTATACGAAAAACGGCTGCCGGCAAAGGTTCAAAACATTTGGGTTTTAGCTTACGCCTTAAACAACCCTACAAAATTCAAACCCTAGATTTATTCTAATCAACCAAAACCTAAACTATAACTAAAAATCTCACTTTCCATAATCTAGTAATTATTTCACTAGCTTTATACATTAAATATAAATATAATACAATCACTAATAATTAATAAAAAACTCAATCTAATTCTAACCCTAAAACCATAATTAAAAGCTTACATTAAAATATAAATATAATTCAATCAATTATAAGTACTAATAATTAATAAAATAAATAAAAACTCAATCTAATTCTAACCCTAGACTTATATATAAAACAATATTAAACAAACTATTAGATTCATTTAGCCTTAGAATTAGTTATGAGATATTATTAATTAATAGTAACTATCATTAATTTATTATTAAATTATTTTAATTTTTGTTTAACTCTTATAATAGGGTTTATAGACAGCTGACCTAGTTAAAATCTCAAATTATCCTGCATCTAGAGTATTAATTGACTAAGATCAACAAGCTATCAATTGATGATTAGTTGTGATGATGAATCCCAATTCGGATTTGAAACATCGATGACAAAAATGACACCAACTGTGGATTATCCGGCAAATAACTTCGAAACTCCTCACTACAAAAATCTGAAAACTAAATTATTTTTAGGTGTAAGGGGAAAGGAAAATATCAAACAATCTTTAAGTGGGGACTCAAAAAAATAACTAGCATTCAAGTTTAGGCATTGACCCTATTTCAAGGACTTAACACTTTTGATTCAAGCACGATAGGAACCTCTTGATTATAGGGGTTTCATCAATCATCATTAAACACATGCACTATTATACCACATCAAAGGAATGTAAATTGTGACTTATTCTCAAAATACAAAATGAGATAAGGACGTTTGAGTATCACATGTCCCAAACTTTCATGTTTGATTAATGTAACTGATTTTCATAATAAAGAATCTAAGGAAAGACATGTGGTGTAGCATACCTCCTACACTAATCACCAAAATAGGGCTTTCTAGTCTAAATCAATTCAAAAGTGGTAGTAATAATAATTTGTAGTAATAATAATTTTTCCACACTTTGCATACAATAGTGTCAAAGTGCATAGACCATTGAAACATGTGACTCAAACCCACTTATTACTATATGTACATTCATATCCATACCCAATTCCAATAATTTCAAGTCCCCACATGTCAAGATAACATCGGAAAACCTAAATTCACTTGAATGGAAAACACCCATTGCTTGCATTTTCCAAAAGAGTGTCAATTCCCTATGAGGAAGACCACACCTTGAATACCATGCAAGATAACATTGGAAAATCTAAATTCACTTGAATGGAAAGCACCCATTGCTTTCATTTTCCAAAAGAGTGCCAATTCTCTATGAGGAAGACCACACCTTGAATACCATGCAATCATCATAGTCCATGAAAAAACATCTTTCCCACCCATATCCATTTGATCGAAAACTCTATTAACATCCAACAAAATTCCACATCCTAAATACATGTTGACAGGTATAATAAGTAAATACATGCCTAGTTGAAATTCAGTGAGTTTAACATGGCATGGAATAGTTTCCATTTACTAAGGATTTCTTCTTGATGCACCCCTGTAGTAGGTGATAATATGTACATGACTCTTCATGTTGCATGAGCATGAAAGGAGAATTAATGATGTTTTTGTTTGGATTGTCTTGTGTTTGTACTTGTATTTTGAGATTCCTACTAGTGATAATAGTAGTCATTTTATGATGAAAATGAAAAAAAACGATAAAGGAATGACTTCACTGTAATAGCTTAAGACAATTGCCAACCATAAAATGCAAATTTTTCATTCATAGCAAATTAATCCTCCTAAACATTCAACCTTCAACTCTATAAGGAGCCATTATAAACTAACACTTGGTCAAAATGGAAGGTTTAAATTTAGAAGAGAACAAAATTACATGAAAATAATAGAGCACCCTTTTTACCATTAGGTTTTCTTAGAGTTGGGGGATATTCAAATCCCTAAAATCACCCACAAATCATTAAAATTTGTTGGTGAATCTTCAATCGTGAAAGCATATGGATTCCTTTAACTGAACTTTATCACATAGGTATCCCATCCATTTGCAAGCATGTTGTGCTGCAAAAATTGGGGTAATTATCCATCATTGTGCTTCTAATTAAGCCACAAATGGACTCCCTTGTTGGTTGGCAACTACAATACTATACTTCCATTTTGGACTTGTGGTTATGTACTTCCCTTTGGTATCATATTTTTTTGGCACAATCCTACTTCTAAAAATTGATAAAAAAAAATGCATAACACTATACAATCAAATAAAGTGATCCACAATACATTCTACTTACAATGACAATTATTATTCCATCTCATGTCTATCATTAATGTCGGTCATTAGATTAAATTTATCTTGTATTATCCACTGATTTTCCATTGTCTATGCTTGAATAAATTGCACAATGTCCCTAATATGTCTATTGAACTTGACCTTCACTAAAAACACTTCACTTGTTACGTATACGATCACACTTTTAGCCTTTTTTCTAGGTATGAACTTTTTTTTATGCCGCTTGGCAATTTTACCAACAACAAGAACTACTTGTGATTAGAAATTCTCAAAGCATTGTATGAGATTCAAATTGAACCGCTAGTTTGGGAAGACCCTAGTTACAAAGGTCATCTAGTTCTTGAAGATCATTTTGCATGCAAGCATCATGTCTTATTATATGATCAAGGACAATTGGGTCATCAAGTGGATTTTAAAGTAGATATAACATGATTTGATGATATGCCTATAGATCCATTGATGGTTTGAATAACTGAAGATTGCGACTTTTCTAACATTCTTATAGAGATTGCCTAACCTTGACCATAAACAATCATACAAACCAAACTATGAGCGAAGATTCCACACAATATATGCCCTGGTATAATCACTTTGTAATTTTTTTTTAACATAGATAAGATTATCCGCTTCTAGAATAACATCGATATATGAAATCTATAGTGCCTTTTGTCATGAATTGGAAATAATAAGTTCATCTCTTACAATTCTAAATGACACAGAGTTGAAGGAAAAGGGCCATGTTAAATATTTTTCAAAGAGGTGCACTTATGTTTTGGCTACCCTTTGGAAGGGAATGCAAGAAACCTAGGTTTGCATATGTATTCAAAGGATTCCAAAAATTGTTTATAGAACTAAAAAGAAACTAATGTGAACACATAGATTATCGAACAAGACATATAGGGAATTTCAATACTCTTTTCACAAAGAGTTTGCAACCAACAAACTAATAGTCATATAGGAAAACTCAATTACAATTACTTATAATTAAAACATTTTTATATTCCAAAATAACAAAAGATTTGCATAGAAGAGGGGTGGGTGCAACCTAATGATGGTTTCTCATGATGCGTTGGTGGCAATTCAAACATGGAAAAACATCAATTTGTTAAATTTTAGGGATTATTCAAGGTACTTTTACAATGAATTTGAATATGGTGTAAAAAGGTGAAATGCAGAAAATTGAATTAGCTTTCCAAATATTTAATTTTTATTTATATAATTTGTGTATAACTATGAGATATTTGAGTTTTTTAAATAGAGGTATGTTATTTTTCAAGAAAAATATAATGCATATGTTTCAATTAGTGCAGGTGTTGAGTAACTAATGATAGAATTTTATTAAAAAATATTGATTATAGAGAACACATTGTTCTACTGCATCCTTGAAATTACAAGGCCTTGCGTTAGTGTAGGGTATCAAGGTATTAACATTATGAAACAATTTTATTTATTTATTTTAGATTGTAGATATTAGTCTATTATAGTGCAGTGTATAACTTATTTTAAAAATAGTTAAGGTGATAAAAAGTTCTAGAAGAAATAAAAGATGTATGTATTTTAGGATTATTATATATGTCAAGAAAAAAATATATTAAAAATAGTAAATAATAATATATTTTTTTTTAATTATATATTTGGAATCTACATAGTCCACTCTATATGTGTTTGTAGTTTTATCAATGACACATTTGTGGAGCCTATACGAATGTAACGTCAAAAATAGATTTATTGAAAGGTGTTTAGAAAAATGGAGGTTTAATCTATTTGCACCCCAAACCAACATGTTTGTCACTTCGAATGTAGCATCCCCAGACCCCTGCTGGGCAATGCCACATAAAAATTTTGAACTCTGATACTAATTTAATTAATGAAAATTCTATGAAATCACACAGATTAATGTGAAACAACAACAACTATATATATACAACATATACAGAAAGACCCATGAGAATAAATTAATAAATATTAACACAACACATAAAATTTGCACACAATAAACACTTATCTTTGGTAAAAATAACACCAACTGTGTGCATACCTTCCATGATCCTCCTAGCCTTAGACCTCACTGCTCAGAACTCTAAGCAGTGGGTCACCCCTGTGCTCGGGTTAAAAATCCACCTGGGTACATGATTCCTAACCAGGCTAAGTTTTCTTAGAAAACAAAAACTCAGACAAATGTGCCAATTCAAAATAATAGCCTACAATTACTCATTCTCAACATGCCTGTCCCACCCCAAGAAGTGTTCCCCTTCTTTTCTCAACAATCCTTCGACTTCCTCAATTCCCTTTTGGGGCTTCAACAATAGGTTGGACACGAAGAATCAGATCCCTATAGCTACAACTTGACACCTTGGGAATCAATTCCTAGCAGTTCTCTCACCTAGAGAGAATGCTCACGAGCCTAAAAACAAGCTTCTTCAATATCCCATAGGCATGACAACCCACCTCTTCAGTCCAGTTCCAAATATTTCCATGGTACAATTATAGGTACAGGTACAGGTAATGGAAGCATGTAGGTATAGATGACAATAGTAAGGTGAGGTGAGAATAATAATGGAATGATGTCCAAATGAACTAAATCCCCGCAATTACACTTGCATGTTCCCAACTTCACACTTGTCATGTTGGGAACTAGATTGGGTCCTCATGGGATATGTTTCTCAATTTAGAACTTAGGATATATTTTATATCCATAGTTTTTAAACTTTAGACTTTAGGAATATTAATAAAATATTCCTTTGGGATTAATCCCCCTTAGCTTAGCCCCTTAATCCTAGACTCTTAGCCCCCCTTTTCCCATTTTGGTGGAGTTTACCCCCCCATACTCTTTTACCTGGTAGGTCTACAGTAGTGATGTGATTTCATTACATTTTAAAAATATAGGCTCACTAGCCTTTTAACTTTTGGCTCTCTAGACTAATAACCAAACATGCACTCTGGTCTCAAAATACATACATACAAAGGCACTCTGGCCCTAAAGTATCTTGGCTCACCAGCCTATATGTAAAATTACATTATTATTTTCAATTGGGGTTCGGCCTAGGGGTATTACATTCCTTATTTATTCATTGTCCTCAATGCATTATATAGAGGTGCACAATAAAAAACTTCAAAAGTCTTAAAAACGATGTGGGTATTATTCTCGCATAGCATCCTCATTCTCCCAAGTTTCTCCTCAGGACCATACCATGTTCATTGGAACTTTACTATCCCCATGTCTTTATTATGGATCTGCTTAATATTCCGATCCAATATCCGAAACGACTGCACTTGAAAGTCACCTTTTTTCTCCACCTGAATCACATTCCGATCAATGACATGATTAGCATCAGGTACACAATTTTTAAGAAACAATACATGGAATGCATTATGAATACACGTCAATGTAGTTAAGGAAAGAATGTATGCGACATGACCAATCCTATCTAGGATTTAAAATGGACGACAACAATGAGCTGCTAGATTTGAACAATTTCCCAACTTCAAGGAACTTCTCTTAGCCTTTACTTTCAAGAACACATGGTCGCGCACTTTATATTCTCTGTGAGTTTTTCCTTTATCAAAATAATGATTCTACCTATCCCGAGTAGCCTTTAAATTCTATTTTATTTTCACCATCCGCTCTTCCATTTCCATGTGTAATTCTGGTCCAACCACTTCTCTGTCTGTTGGGTTCTCCTAGCTCACTGGTTTGTTGCACTTTCTGCCATAAAGTGCCTCAAATGGGCTCATCTTTAGAGATGCTTGATACACATTTTTGTAAGAAAACTCCATCAAATGAAAATAATCCTCCCATTTTCATGTTTTATCCATCACATGCATCCTTAGAATGTCTTCTATCACCTAATTTACCCTTTCTGTTTTCCCATCCAACTCTAGACGATAGGCTGTGCTAAAATTCATATTTGTTCCAAATACCTTCAATAATCTCTTCCAAACATTTGATGTGAATTTGGGTTCTTTGTTAGTTACAATTGTCCTAGGCACACCATGTATCCTATCATTCTCTCACATATAAATACCAACCGTGTTAGCTTCCTTGTGAGTGAGATTTTGATCAGAATCTAGACCAGGGGTGAAAATTTAGCCCAAACATCAAAGTGTTTGGAATCACTTCAAAGCAACCAGGAGCATAGGCCTCATCCTCACAAACCCAAATCACTTTGAGCGGGTTCAAATGAACATCGAATGAGTGAGATATCGCGTTTTATTCAATTTGACAAACAGGCAAAAACATTGCTGACTGTACAGTCTGTATAGCTGACGTGGAAGGGGTCGTATAGCTAATGTGGCATGAATGTATGCTGACATGGAAGGTGATGACATGGAAACTTATTATTGGAAAACCCAGTGGTATATGTGGGCGAATCATCTTTCAACACGTGGCATTTACTGGCCAATAGAGTGGTGCCACATGCCACCTTGTTATGGTTATGGTTTGGTAAAATTTTATGGAGTCCATGGGGATCGAACCACATACCTCACCATGGGTCAAACGCCTTGGCAAAGGCCACCCAACCGGTGCGCCATACGTTGGTACTTATTACATCTGTGTGTTAAATTTTATTTAACACACAGCCCCAACCCCTAGTTTTAATACACATTCCCATATGACCCTTTTCCAGATGAAAATTTTTGTGGGAGTTTAAATGGTCCCCCACCCATGCATCTGGACACTTGTTGCACCCTCAGCCCGTCATGCAAACGGTGCCTTTTTATGCGCTGGGACGTGGCCACATGGTCCCCTCATGCGCCCAACACCTCCCTGATTTGGGGGCTTAGTTTGCTAACAGTGAGACAATTCCATGTGTTTTGTGGGCATGCACACATGTGTTGGGTTTAGGCATGGGAAATGGCCAGAAGCCAGGTTACTCACACAGAGGTGCAATTTGGCGAACCAGAGACAGCACGCTTGAAGGAGGAAAATGGTAGGAGGCCTATCTTCTTCATTTTTTGGCCAAATGAGGTGTTGAAAAAGACGAGCTAGGGGTTTTTGGATGTTCTAAATCCATTGGCACAGTTTTCAAAGGAATTTGGAGACTTTTTTTTCAGGTTTTACTACTTTGAAATTTCAGGGAGCTCTAGGAGCTTAGGGCCACCATTGAAGGAGGCCATGCTCAGATGAGCCCAAGTTCATTTTCAGTAACTGAATAGTCATTCTTGACTAATTTTTATTCTCTGAACTCATTGGGACATTTTTCATAGGAATTTGAGGACTTTTATAGGTGTTTTTTCCACAAGGAAGCTCAGGGAAGCTCAATTCCACCAGTAGAAGAGGTCATGCTCGGATGAGCCATGGTCTATTTTCAGAGTTCTAATAGTCATTTTTGGGGTTTTTATGTATTCTAAACCCAATGGTACAGTCAGTAAATCTATTGGATTTGAGTAGCATCTTGTAAAAGAATCTTTGACAAACTAATCCCAGAGAGCCTAGTCCATTGATGGAGGCTCAAGGAGATGTATCCCAGTTGGGGGTGAACTCGTTTATCATGTTGTCATTGTTGTGAGTTTTTGTTGGTTATTATTTGTTGCACTTATGTTTACTTTTGTATTCTTTAAACAACATATTTAACCTTTTAAAAACCTCACACATAAACACATAAAATAAGCCTAAACGTGACACATAAAACCTCTTGCACAACTATGACATAGAGCAAGGTCCTGAAGTTTATTTTAATGGAGTAGAGGGTTCTTGAATAGAAAAACAAGTCAGCCCCCTATTTTTAGATCAGGTGGTATCAGAACATAGTTTTTCTCATGTGATTGCCATTGATAGCTAGATATTTAAGTGTTGGTATTATTGTGCAATTATTGCGTTGAAGTTTGATATCTTGCAAGGATGGAGGAAGCTTCAAACGGTGAGAGTTCTCATACATATTAATTATCCAAGTTCTTTGACAAAGAGATGTTGAAGGCATTTGTAACCATGAGAAATATGGTGTAAGAGATGTGGTAAGATAGGAAGGAGAGCATAGTCCTTCAAGAGAAGTCAATGTCCATGAAGGAGGAGAAGCACCAGCTTCTTGAAAATTTGCATGATATGGAGACTCAACTCCATGAGGAAAAGGAAACCCTTACCAAGTACATGCATGAACATGAGGTATGTAATGCTAATTTTTCTTCAAATTCCTCTCAATATGAATACTTTCGTGTTTTTGAAAATCACACAAGAGGAATAGGGTCCAAGTTATTGTTAAAAATGGGCTATGAAGGTAGAGGGTTACGCAAGCATGCACAAGGCATTATTGAGCCTAATGTTGTGAAGGAGATACCCAAGTAGTGGGGTCTTGGATATGAACAAAAAAATGGAGCATATTCCAAAGTTGAGGAGACAAGAGAAACAGTTCCAAGAACAACTTTTGTTGCAAGTTCAATCCCTCAAGCATGCAAAGTATGTGTTCAAGATGAATGGAAATGTATGAAACAAGAGAGTTGTGACATCCATGAGGAAAAGAACATTTTTTTTGGTCTTCAAAGGAGAGCTAGTAACTCTTCAAATTCACCTCCTCAAGAAGGCGATAAAGGTGAATGTTCAAGGTATATTTCTTCCTTTAATTCGGTTTCTTTTGATTATGTTAAGCATGGTAAATTTTCATGTAAAAATGGGAGAAAAACTCCATGTACATATTGTGGTTTAGATAACCATCATGTTTCATGATGTTGGAAAATATTGACCACATTCAGGAAACTTTCCAAGCAAAGGCAACTTGAAAAGAAGATGCAAAAGATTTGCACTCACTGCCAGAAGAGAGGTCATCTCATTGACCAATGTTGGACATTGCATCCGACCACTCATCCACAACACGAGAAGCAGATGGATAAAGAGACTAGCAAGAATGGAAGAGGAGATTCCATCATTGATGTGAGTCAAGATAATTCACAAGAAGATGATTTTCAGTAGAAAAAGTCACCATTGAATTGGCTTGGTAAGAAATGGTTAGATTTCTTGAACAAGTAATGCTTTCATTTCTTTGTTTGTCGATGCACTTTTCAGCCTTATGTATTCTTTTCTATTGAAAGTATGACAAATTGCAGCAGTTTATTATAACTTGTATGATGCAAGTTTGCATGTTAATGCAAGTCTTTTGAAGGCATTCTTGTTGTTACACAACTTCGCCAGGAGGATGTAAAAGATGGGTATGATACTCACTTCTTGCAGCCATATACCTTTTCATTTTCAACTCTTATGAACCCACATGTTTTTGGGTTTATGTACTTATGTTTGTACTCGAAGGAGAGTTGAAGAGCTATGCACATGCATGTGATTTTGTATGTGTGTAAACAATGAACTTTGTGATAGTTTCACTATTAGTGAATCATGAATGTATCATGGTTGTGTATCATAAATGTCAAATTTTGGAATGTCGATGTGTTTCAAATGAGTCTCGACTTGTGTCGATGTTTTCTTGATGACTATGTTGTGTCGATCATGTTTTTCGACGTATGTTTAGTCGATGGTGTTTGTCGGCTTGTAAGTCGATATTGAGTACACCAAGATGCAGGAAAATACCATGTACTTTGATGAAGTAAAAGATGTGACCGATATTGCCTGAAGAGAAAAAGAGTTTGTTGGCATCATTTTCATTCTTGTATAAAAATTGTTTTCAAGATTGATGGTTTTTCTTGGTTTGTGATAAGATGTTGTAGAAAAGTTTTTTTTTGCATCCATTGTAGAGTGGATTGTGTTGACACCAAAGAGTTCACAAGGGGGACTTGATTCTTAGTGGGAGGGATGACAGTCTTTGAATCACAATGAGGACAGTGGGTCAGCGACAGTCATAGAACAATGGTTGAGGGACATAGCCAGTTGCAGTGCAAGGCATGTCAAGGTACCCAAGTGATTGCCAAAAAGATTTTTCAAGTAGAATCAGTCGATAGAACTTGGAAGTAGAAGAGTATTGAAGCTCAGGAAGATAATCATCATCTTTTGTGGGTCCAAAATCCTTTCAGTGGGAAGGTGTGATCAAAATCTAGATCAAGGGTCAAAATTTAGCCCAAAAATCAAAGTTTTCAGAATCGCTTCAAAATGAACAGGAGTGTAGGCCTCGTCCTCACGAACCCAACTCACTTCGAACTAGTTCAAGCATACATCATATGAGTGAGATATCATGTTTTGTTTGATTTTCCAAAAAGGCAAAAAGATTGTTGACTATACAGTCCATACAACTGCCGTGGCAGGGGCTATACAGGTAACATGGTATGACCGTATCCTGATGTGGCAGGTGATGACATGGCAAGTGCTGATTGGAAAGATGAGTTGAAGATGTGCGTGAATCATGTTTTGACACATGGAATTTACTGGCCAATATAGTGGTGCCACGTGGCCCAGACGTGGGATGCCATGTGGCACTGTGTTATGGTTTTGGTTTGGTAAAATTTTATGGAATCTGTGGGGATCGAAACTCGGACCTCCCCATGAGTCAAACGCCTTGGTAAAGGCCACCCAAATAGCGTGCCATACGTTGGTACTTATTACATATGTGTGCTAAATTTTATTTAAATTTGCATATATTGTTGTATGGCATGGGGTCTGGGCTGGGGTTTAGCCCCAGCCCCCGATTTTAATACGCATTCCCATATTACCCTTTGCCACACAAAAATTTGCACGGGAGTTTAAACGATCCCCCACCCGCGTGCCTGGACACTTGTCGCATCCTCATCATGTCTTGCAAATGGTGCCTTTTTATGCATTGGGACGTGGCCACATGCCCCCCCCCCATGCACCCAACACCTCCGTGATTTGGGGGCTTAGTTCGTTAATGGTGCAAAAGTTTTGCACATTTTCTAGGCATGCATGCGTGTGTTGGTTTTAGTCATGGAAAATGCCTAGAAGCTATGTTACTCACACAAATGTGCGATTTGGTGAACCAGAGACAACAAGCTTGAAGGAGGAAAATGGCAGGAGGCCTATCTTCATTTTTTGGCCAAATGAGGTGCTAAAAAAGCCCAGCTAGGGGTTTTTGGATGTTCTGAATCCATTGGCATAGTATTCAAAGGCATTTGGAGACTTATTTTGTAGTTTTTTCTACTTTGAATTTTCAGGGAGCTCTAGGGAGCTTAGGGCCACCATTGAAGGAGGCCATGCTCGAATGAGCCCAAGTCCATTTTCAGTGACTGAATAGTCATTCTTGACTAATTGTTATGCTTTGAACTCATTGGGAGGCATTTGAGGACTTTACAGGTATTTTTTCCACAAGGAAGCTCAGGAAAGCTCAAGGCCACCAGTAGAAGAGGTCATGCCCGGATGAGCCATGGTTTGTTTTCAGAGTTCTAATAGTCATTTTTGGGGTTTTTATGTATTATGAACCCTATGGTACAGTTAGTAAATCCATTGGAGTTGATAAGAATCTTGTAAAATAATCTTTGACAAACTAATCCTAGAGAGCCTAGTCCATTGATGGAGGCTCAAGGAGATGTAGCCCACTTGGGGGTGAACTCCTTTATCATGTTGTCGTTGTTGTGAGTTTTTTCTGGTTATTATTTTCTACACTTATGTTTGTTGTTGTATTCTTTAAACAACATATTTAACCTTTTAAAAACCTCACACATAAGCACATAAAAGAAGCCTAAACGTAACACATAAAACCTCTTGCACAACTATGACATAGAGCAAGGTCTTGAAGTTTATTTTAATGGAGTAGAGTGTGCTTGCATATAAAAACAATTCAGCCCCCTATTTTCAGATCAACTTTACTGGAATAAAATGGGCAGCTTTAATAAGCTTATCCACCACCACCATGATGAAATTATGGTGTTTTTATTTTTATTTTGGGAATTTTAGTGATGAAATACATTGTGAAAATTTCCCATTTCCACTCAGGAATGGGAAATGGTTGTAGAAAACCAATTGACTATCTATGATCATCCTTGACCTTTTGACATTCCGAACACCTCGCAATAAAATAATCAACTTCTTTCTTTATGCATGGCGAATAATATTGGCTCTTGACAACTGCAATACTGGTAACTTGGGTGCCCAACATAAGGCACATTGTGCATTTTTTCATTATCATATTTTTCAATTCCTGATAATTTGACTCATAAATTCTTCCCCTGTACATGAGAATTTCATCATTTTCCAACTTATAGTATTATGTTTTCTACTATAAATTACCTTGCTGAATTTTTTTCTTTATTTTCATGTACTATAGATCTAATTTTGTAGCCTCTACAATTTTGTCTTTCAAATATGATTTACACATGATAATGGTTGTAACACACATGTCATGCACTCTCCTGTTGAGTGCATTAGCCACCTTGTTCTCTTTACTCTTGATATTATTTATATCGAAGTCATATTCACTAAGGAATTCCAACCATATGTTTTCTTAGCATTTAAAGTTGGTTTTCCAAATAAATATTTCAGACCATTATGGTCTATCCTCAACTAAAATGTTTTCCCCATGAGGTAGTTCCTCCACATCTTTAGGGCATGCACTATGACTGCCAATTCCAAATCATGAGTAGCATAGTGCCTTTCATGCTCCTTTAATTTCCTTGATTCATACATACCATATGCCCATTATGACTAAGGACCCCACCAAGCCCTTCTTTACATGCATCAATGCATACTACAAAATCTTCATTAGGATCAACAATTCTCAAAATTGGTGCATTGGTCAACAAATATTTTAAGTGTTAGAAGCTTCTTTCACAATCAACAGTCCATTCAAATCTCACACCTTTCTTTTGCAAATAGGTGATTTGGTGTTCAATCTTGGAGAAGACTTCACTAAACCTTCTATAATATCGTGCATTTCCAATGAAAGATTTCACCTCTAAGACATTCCTTGGTGTTGGCCATCCTTCAATTGTGTTTATCTTCTCTGGTTCCACTGATATTCCTTCCTCTGAAATGATATGCCCCAAGTAATGAATATGACTCTGGTAGAATGAGAACTCTCTCAATTTAGCATACAATTGATGCTCCCTCAATACCTGTAGCACCATCCTCAAGTTCTTCTTATTCTCTTCTTTAGATTTTTGAGTAATTAAGTATGTAATCCAAAAACACAATGAAAAATGTATCCAAGTATTCTCTAAAAATACTATTCATTAGACACTTGACGACAACTAGTGCATTTGATAACCCAAATGGCACCACTGTGAACTCATAATGGCCATACCTTGTTCTGAAGGAAGTCTTGTTGATGTCTTGTTCTTTAATTCTCACCTGATGATACCCTGACCTAAGATCAATCTTGGAGAAAATATTAGAGTCTTTCACCTGATCAAAGAGGTCTTCTATCCTTGGAAAAGGATACTTGTTCTTCACAGTTACCTTGTTCAATTGCCGAAATTCAATGGAAAGCCTCAAGGTACCATCCTTATTTTTCAAAAACAACACTGGGGCACCCTAAGGTGATACACTTGGGCATATATACCCCTTCTTCAAAATATCCTCAAGTTGCATTTGAAATTGCTTCAAATCTGGTGTACTCATCCTATAAGGAGTCTTGGATACTAGGGTTGCTCCAAGCATCAAATTTGTGGAGAAATCAATATCTCTCTTGGGTGGCAACCCCAATATTTATTTAAATACATATTGATACTCCTTTAGGATTTCATAATCTTCAATACTTGGAACCTTATATTTGAGTGTCTCTTCCATATGTGCTGCAAATATTTGACACCCTTTCCTGAAACGTTTCTTCATTTGGAAGGCTAAAACTTCTTTGATGGTTATTTCCCTGGGAATTCCCTAAAATGTCCTTAAGTTACCTTCCTCATCCAAGAAAGTAAATTCCTTATTATATTAATAGTCTAGGACAACATGATGTTGGTCCAACCAATCCATATCAATTAGGAAGTCATATGAGCCCAAGCGTATGTTGTTCAAATATTCTCTAGTGCTCAACCCGTTCATGTCCAATTGACATGCCTTAACCATCTCATTAATTTTACTTTTAGTTCCTGTAGCTACCTGCACTAGCCAAGGTTTTCCAAGCTTGCTTCTTGGCAATTTAAATCTTTCCACCATCTTAGGATCTAGATAACTATGACTAACTCATGAATCAATTAAAATAACAATGTATTTGTTGTTAATATTACCTTCCACTTCAATCATATGTGACTGAAACTCAACTTGATTGTTATCCAGGGTTGCGTAGATCCTAGGTACATTTCTTCCCATGTCTTCAACTATATCAACTTGATGTACATTGTAAAAAAACCTCACGTTTTCACCTTTGTGAGGGAAATCTTTGTACATATGATCTCTTCCACAACCCCAACATTGAATAGGTGGTTTCCTTGGTATTTTCCTCACTATTTCATTCATTTTGGGCTCTTTAGAGGTTTACTATCCTTGAGTATTGTTGTTGAAGAATGGTGGTTTGGTCCCCTTCTTCCTGTGTTCCATTTTGCTCCTCTTCTTGTCTTCCCAAGCCTTTTGGAAAGTTGTTCTTCCTCTATGCTGATCATAAAGGAATTTATCCCTCCTTATAGTTTCCTCTAGTGTCTTAGGATCATCATATTATTTCTTATCATTGATAAATAATGGAAACCCACTCAAGTAACTTTGAATCTTAACCTTTTCATCTTTGACTAAATAAACATATTTCAGCAGTTCTAAAAACCTACTTTCATACTCATTTATGGTCATAATCCCAAACTTGAGTTCAAATAACTCCATTTTCTTATCGTAGTATCGTTTGGTTAAGTATTTATTTTGAAAATTCCTTTTAAAATCTCTCCAAGTAACCTTCTTCTCATCAATGTGTTTTACTTGCACAAATTGGTCCCACCACATTGATGATTTTCCTTTGAGCTGGTAAATGAAAATTCTCCCTTCTTCCTGTGAAGAGTAATTATGCAACTGGAAATACTTCCTCATGCCTAGAAGCTAGGTCTTCGCATCATCATCCTTCTTGTGCTCACCATCAAATGTAGGAGGTTTGATTTTATTCATTTCTCCCTATAGATCATCCACCCCATACCTCTTCTTATGCTTCCTAATAGGGGATGGGATTAAAATACTGTGTTCTCTCCTAGATGAATTCCTTGGAGAGTGATGGCGATGCCCGCCATGGAAGATTTTAAGGATGGAAATTTATTTTAAAATTAAGAAACCTTGGCGAATATTACTAATACTTCATATGCCAACTACAAATGATTGGCGATAGTTTTGTAAAAATATTCAAATTTCTAATGATTTTATATAGTTTTTATAAAATTTTGGCGATTTTTAAGGTAAAATAATTTTATCCTATAGAATTTGGGCGAATCATTTTTGAAATAGCGAATCTCATTTTTTGAAAAACCATGGAAAATTAGCCCATGAGCGAAATTTATCCCCTAAAATCATCATTGCCCGCCAACACTTCTTGTTATTCTTCTCTCATCATGAGACCTGTGACTCCCTGATTTTCTTGACTCGGTCTCATTATCCATCTTCTTCTCTATTCTATCCAAGCTTTGCATTAACTTGATGTTGAATCCTTCTTGTCATTCCTTGGCTTTCATAAGACTCTCATTATCATCTTTATAACTTTGGACATCCTTTTGAAAAAAAATTATGGTCTCTACCAAGTTCATGCTTTCTTCCTTTCCTTCTCCATGTCTATTTGAATTTGTACCTTCGTTACCCATTCTGACATACATCCCTTTGATCTCATCTTCATAGTTGTAATCACTCTAAATATTCCATGATTTTGAACTCTATGTTAATCCTGTTATAATCTAATTGATGTTAAATCTGCAAAATGTGCAGGAAAAAATACTTTTTAGACTAAATAATTATGAAATCTATAAATACTAAGCACACTTCTTCTTTATGAGACTATCAAAATCCTTTCTTTTGATTCCTTGTGAATTTAAAAGTTGAATCCAATTTTTATGGGTGGATATATGGACTCTTCTATGAAATACCTTTCCAATTCCTACTTCCTTTCTCAATTCTGAGTCCTGAGCAAAAAGTTATGATCATTTGATCACGACCCATGAATTCCTTTTGTTTACACCTCAACTAGGTGCAATTCTAAACTTTATTTTGCATATTTATACCTTATCTTTTGGAGTTTCGACAAGATCCCAATTGATTTCCTTCATAATCTTATTTTGGACAATCTTTCCAAGTTTCACCTCTATCTAGGTTCTAGGATGCTATGTACAACCTAAGGAAGTTTCAAGCCAATTAATATGTTTGGCCCTGAATGCTACATGCACCTTCTATGCTCTCCTTTACATTTTTAATGTGCCCATAGTTTTAATTTGGCTCCATGGATGTTATCTATGGCTCAATATATTTCCATAGACTGCTCTTGTTCGTCAATCTGATTTCGATGTAGGAAGTTATGGCCCTCAAAAGTTAAGTGGGTCTTAAAATTTACCCTCCAACATTTGGCATGTAACTCTCTCATACGAAATTTGTTTGACGAATGGTTTATACCATTAGAAATATCTCTACGATATATAATATTTGAGATGAAAAATCTATGAGCCCTAGAAGGAAAAACAATTTCGAATTCGACTTCTCAAAAACATCATTAAGGCCTCCAAAAATGTCCTGAAAGTTGAACACCTAAAAATCACTGTAATTTTCCAGTAATTTTTCATTGTTTTTTGTAATTTCTAATGGAATTATGATGACTGGCCTGCTCATGAGTCATCATGATTCCACCTAGCATCATGGGTGGTTCCTTGTAAGCCTCTTTCCTCCATGGCTTTGCATCATCCACCTCTACATTCTTCTTCCTTATCTCTTATCTCCTCCTATGGAACATACATATTAAATTTTGATCCCCATAGGCCCTTGGCTGCCATGTGGCACCTTTGTATTGGGTTGTGGGGATGGGTGGGCCCCATTTTTCACCCAGTCTCCATGTGATTTTAAATTTTCACGCCCTTTTTAATTGGATGGTGGAGGATCATGGGGCATCGCCAGTGATCAATGATCACCATCATAATGTGCCCCCCCTGACCCACTGACCGTTAACCAAGGGGGGGAGGGGCCACAAAATATAACCATGGATTTGAAATCAATGAAGTGGTCCACATATATGCATTGTGTCCCCCATCCCCCCCGACTACGGTTAGAATAACCACATTGGACTCCCTCGCAATAAGGTTCCATGGGTCTGGCTCATGGTTTTGCCAGGCGGGCAGGCTTTGCCGCTCAAACTCCACGTCAACCTCTAGCACTGCCACATACCGACTATGTCTACCATTGTGTACCTTCCACCATGGTCCTGACAGTGTGGAAGTATACATCACATGTCTTCCACGTCAGTTGACACATGGCCCCCCACGTCATGCTGATGCCAGCATATAGAAAAATTTCCCCAAAATTTTCCCAATTTTTCTTATTTTTGAAATTTCCAAATATGCCTAAATTCACAATTATTTTGATGGGTACCATCAGAGCTTGTAATTAAACTCAATACAACCAAATCTGGTCCTGAAAGCATCAAATTAAATTCTGCACTTGGAATTCGATCCTTCTATGTCGAATTTCCCTAGGAATTTAATCGTAATTTTTGGGCTTTCGCCAGAAACACCCAATTCCACTTAATTTCACCACGAGCCTTCCACAATCTCAATTTTCGGCCATCTACAAGTCTGATTTTTGTCCCAATTATAGATTTAATTGATCATTTTTAAATTCCAAGTCTCCCTTTCTTCAAATTCCCGTGAAATTTCATCAATTTCACTATAATAATTTTGTCAAACAACTTGCAGAGATACTCTAGAAATTAATTCTCTATAAATTTTCTCTTTATCCTTCTGCTAACTCAACCCATCTAGGCTCAATATCGAAACTAGAGCTATGCTACCACATTGTAGCATCCCCAAAACCTTGCTAGGTAATGCCACATAAAAATTTCGAACTCTAATACTAATTTAATTAATGAAAATTCTATGTAATTGCACAAATTAATGCAGAATAGAAAAAACTATATATATACAACATATACAAGAAAACCCATGAAAATAAATGCATAAATTTTAACAAAATACATTAAATTTACACACAATAAACACTTATCTTTGGTAAAAATAATCCAATTTCATGTAGACCTTCCACGATCCTCCCAGCCTTAGACCACACTGCTCATAACTCTTAGTAGTGGGTCACCCCTGATATGGGGCTAAAGATCCACCTAGGTATATGATTCCTAACCAGGCTAAGGTCTCTCAGATAGCAGAAACTCAAACACAGGTGCCAACTCAAACTAACAGCCTAAAGTCCCTCATTCCCTACATGCCTATCCCACCCCAGGAAGTGTGCCCCTTATCTGCTCAACATTCCTTTGAATTCCCCGCCTCCCTTCTAGGGCTTCAACAATAGGCCTGATAGGAAGTATTATATCCATGTAGCTACAACTTGGCACCTTGGGAATCAATTCCCAACATTTCTCTCACCTAGAGAGAATGCTCACAAGCCTGAAAACCTGCTTCTTTAGTATCCCATGAGCCTGACAACCCACCTCTTTAGTCCAATTCCAAATATTTCCATAGTACAAGTATAGGTAATGGAAACATGAAGGTACATATGATAATAGTAAGGTTAGGTGAGATTAATAATTGAATGATGGCCAAATGAACTAAATCCCCCCAATTATACTTTCATGTTCCCAACTTGACACTTATCATGTTGGGAACTAGCTTGGGTCCACATGGGATACATTTCCCAATTTAGAACTTAGGATATATTTTATATCTGTTATCACTCCAGGAAACTCTTCTAGCTTGTAGATCAAATATGCCTGGTAAGTTAACTATTTTGTCAATGGTTCACTTAATGATGGATGTGTGGTTGGATCAAGATGAATATCTAACTTACTCGATTCTATATTCAAGATAGTCTAGGTATATTCAAATGGTACAAGGCTTTCAAGAGCTATTATCAGATAGTTGAGTGTAAAATGGTTTGAGAAACTAATTAATTAACTAGAACATACATAAAGAAATATATATGATAGGCTAACAAATAGCAGTGGATACTTATGACTCTTTTCTTAACAATCAGATAGTGAGATGACAATCACTTATGGATCATACAAACAAAGATAAAGAATGGTATTCAAATTATAAGCATAGAACATAAATGAAAAGAAGGTCTGACAATGGCAATGAAAGAAGCTAGTAGGATGAATATATATTAGAAAGTGTCTGCATTACAATAACAGTATAGTAGGACTCAAGGTCGAACCCCCTACTTCCTTAGAAGTTCTTGGCTTTATAGCCTTTACAAAAGATTTCCAGATCCTGGAAAACTGGATTGAATTTACTTGAAATAGAAAGTCAAAACCGATTCATAAAAATAGGAATAGATCTTATTTAATAGGACAACATATTATCTTAGTAGTCTTCATGGCCTTCAAAATCTTTGACAGCTACAGTAGATCTTCATCAACTAATAGATAAGTCGAAATTGTCATCTTTGTTATCAAAATATTTTTTTGTCAAAATTAGGTAGCAAACTTAATTTTCTTCTCCTTGCGGGCACCTTTTAATTTGGAACAAAATCTTAATAATGATGCCTTTAAATATTATTTGTCATTAGAAACCATCCTCGAGGCATATGGATCAGAGAAAGTCGGATCTGTGCAAAAATAGTACCATTTTTCCCTTCTCTACGGTTTCGGTGGCTAAAGAGCCAAAATTCTAGCCTGTAAGCCACCGAAAGTTCTGCTTTTGGTGGCCCAAGACAGCTGTGAAGGCCTGTGTTAAGACCTAATATTGGCTCATTACCATTTAATTGGGGCATATTATATTAGTAATGTTATTTTATTTATGTCGGCTTTAGGCCATTAGTTGTAATTATACCTCCTAGTCTCCTATATATAC
>JZKD02S1966214.1:103903-117447 GCA_000966675.3 Picea glauca
AAAAGGAGGTTTCCCCCTCGAAGAGGCTTATTATCTGAAATTATCTCTTTTTCAAGGTGTTGAGTACTTTTTCTGAGGTTTTTCTATGCTATATTGATATTTGGTTCTTAACAGCCTGCCTAGGTCACCAAAAGCTCTGTTTTGAAAATAGCTTTCAAAATTTCCCAAAATGTGTTTCCTTAGTTACACGTCTGTACCTTTAGAAGGAATAGTGGCATGTGCAGATGTCCATACCATTTAGCATTTTCATCCAAGAATCAGTAACAAGATCATATATTTCACTACCAATGTCTTCAAAGAAAGGACATGACTATAAGATCTATGGTGCACATAGTTTGCTTCCAAATGTTGTCATTCCAATAACAATTGGTTTCAACATATCTGTGACATAATCACTGCTCCAAAATTGACAGTGTTGTAGCCATTTTCATATTTGTTTTACTATGCCAAAGTCTGTAGTGGCATTGGAATTTTTTGACCAGTGATGGAACTAGAAGTGAAATTGGAGAGAAAATGAGATTACTCTCTGAATAACATAAATGTTTGAGAGTAATGATTGGCTTCCTGTATACATAGGATTGTGAGAACCTCAAATCTCCTCTGAACCAAACCTTTAACTCTACTCATTCAAATTCCAAGTGAAACTGCATCATCTAGGTTCTGTAAAGTGACTTTACAACTTTAATGATTGAAATGAAAATTTACACAGAGAGTACACAGCTTCCGATCAGATTGAAGAAACTATAATCATCTATAGTTATAGAGAAGATGAAACGTTTACAAGTACTTAATAGTTCATGTGCAACTCAAGCAAAATCTCGGTGAAAAACATTGTTTTCACCAAGGGCATTACCTGTTTTCCTTTCTCTCCAATTCTCACCCCACGATTTGGCTTCAACAACTGCTCGTTCACGAGCTTGGGTGACATTCATCCCATCTAACCTGTCGAAACCTCCAGAATCCCTATCATTCAAAACTGTAAAATGAGCACTGCGATAATCAGGGGAACCCTTTGCAATAGGTAGTGCATGCCAGTTACTTCCATGTCTCCTTACTTTGTCATTCACTCTCTCCGATCTATCTGTCGCCATTAAAACTTTCATATCTATTTTTGAGCACCATATGAATTAACAAAGGGTCGATCTGCAACCTTTGATGGAAATTTACGCCTGTACAGTATTGAAACTTGTCTTGGCACCTTGATTCGAGACTTTCATTTTCTTGGAAAAACCTGACAAGTCGTCACCACAAACCTGTAATTGTCAATTTATTCAATGACTCAACAATCTAGCATCCGACAATGTTATTAACTTGTAGCTTAATAAGATTTAGACCCAAATGGAGTGATGTAGACTTAGTTTCATTGGCCTTCTTATACAAAGACATAATCTCAGGGTTCTTTAATATACATTTTCCTCGATCAACAAGTTCGATGAGATAGCTATCAGTTTTTTAAACCTTCAGCAATCGATGAAGTTCAAAAAACTTGAGTTGAAAGGTCTTCCGTTGTCCAGTGCTACTTGAATAGAACCTGTGGAGACGCTGATATTGGGCATTTTACTTTTGGTAGTGTCTCTTTCGACACCATAACACATTTGTTTTTTCCTTGACATATGTCAAATGTTCAAAATCCAAGCCATCTTCATTCTTAGGGCACCTGCGCATCGATCTAGGATTAGAAATTAACACATGTTCATTCACATGGCCTCTTCACATTGAGTTGTTTGTGTATTTTTTGTGTGGCCCGATACCTGGCAATGGAGCTCCTTAAACACCTGAACAATCATAACAAAAAATCGATCCCTTCTATCTTTGCAGAATTGGGTAGCTGACATCTGGAAGTTGTCCGTGTTGTATTTTTAATTTTAACCTCTTGAACAATATCCCACATGTATCGGGATTTAGAATTTTTTCAACTTTATATACTCCCACATATATGTGATATAATCGATGAGATGTGGTGAGAGGTAAGGAACACAGTGCTAAGTGTTGGGCTTTGAGTGTTTATTCATGACTTGACTTGGAATGAAAGTATAGCTAAACTCATATCTTAGGTCTTGGTGTGTCGACATGCCTTGTGGCTTAGGTTTGGCCCCCAAAAGTTTTGTTAAAAGCCATAAAACCAAATAGGTTCAGTTTAGCTTTGTTTTAGCTTAATGCTAACCTATGTATGGCTTGTGATGATGACAGATATTTACTGTTTGAATTTGATAAATACATAGGTTTGGTGAATAGGATTTAGTATCTAGGTCTTGCTAATATGAGCACAGACCATATTGACAAATAAAATATGATTTCTTATTTGAAAATATAAAAAAGCACAAAAACTAAAATTTTAGACAAATTTAACAAGTCTTTTGAATGCAGATCAAGGAAAAAGAAAGAAAAGGGTTTCTGGGAAAGAGTGATCGATGGGAGCTTTGATGGAGAACCTGGAGGTTATGACCTTGGCCAAAAATTTAGAAATGAGAGTATTAGGTAAAAGTAATGAAAACACTTAAAAAATACCAGTGTATTTTTATCGCTAACATTTGGATCCAAATGGGATGGAGACCTCCCTGCGAGGTTTCCAAGAACCTAGTAGTTCAAGTCACCTTTAGCATTGGTCATGGAGTCATATGACCTGTACAACCGATCTCTGCAAATCTATAACCTACCTGTAACCTGCTCTACTTATTCAACAAACAATAACTGAAAAAGTCTACTTGCTCATAGAGTGAGCTTATTTTCTTCTACTCCTATTCTAACCATTGTACTGATGCTTAATCAAGAAAACTCATACTTCTAATGAAGCCATATTAGAAACTGATTTATTGAACCCGTTCTTGATCTTCACCCAAAAAATAATGGAACGCATAACCAACATCAAAGTGGTTTGAACAGATGATAAAGCTATCTTTCATCTGACAAAAATACTTTAACATATATGATTTTTATAGATTCCAAATAGTTTGCAATAGGTTCATTAAAACAATAAAAGAATACCTCCTTGAGCTATTGATCCAACTGACTGTATTGTAGTTGTTCATTGCTTTCACTGATCTCAATACTGAATGTGGACTTATCAAGCTTTGTCCAAGAAAAATGCAAGCTTAACTACTGATCTGAACCTTTCTGCTCCCCTTCACCATATCTTTGTAATCTGAATTCATCATGATGATATGATGGCTTTGTTTGCAAATAAAAAAATGGATGGCTTCCCTTAGAATCTACTGCAAATCTGAAACTGTTACCTGCTAATGTGTCAATCTGATAATCATCTTTAGGGTTTTCAAAGGTAAAAATCTGATCTTCATGAAAACCTAAGATAGTATATGGATTTGGTACAATGTCAAAAGAATCACTAAGGTTATCATAGTGTGGATCACTAATCTCTCAATCATAATGAAGAGAATTTTCTACAACAACATACTCTTCATGAGTGTCTAATTCTTCATTCAAAAGATTGAATTCATGACAACACTCGGGATAGAGAAAATCATTTGGAAATTGATCTTTACAAAACACATGAAAAGCAGCATGAAAATCTTCCAAAGAACTAACACTTGCTCTTGGAAGAGACCGACACTAGTTAAGAGCAATCCCTTCTAATGAATGCATGAAAATATTAATTTGAACGTCCTCATGAACAATTTCAAGTCGATGAATAAAGTCATGAAAATCCAGCAAGTGTTTAGCTGGAACTTCCCACTCTTCTCCTCGAAATCTAGGAATATTACGTTCTCATTCATCTCTACTAGGAAATGGATGAGGGTAACCAGAAATACTTGAAAAATCACATCATGCATACCTCTTCATTTCATACCAGTGGAGTCACCAATAGATTTCTGAACAATGGAGTCGTCACTGAATCTGTCCCTCATGGAGTCACCAGATAGATGATTACAACTGAATATATGTCTAGAATTTGTCGATCATCAAAACTAGATCTATGTTGTCTCCCAAGGAAGATGAGCTTCAATCTTCGTTCCCCGACAACGACACCAATTTTTTATCACTCCAGGAAACTCTTCTAGGTTGTAGATCAAAGATGCCTAGTAACTTAACTATTCTGTCAATGGTTCACTTAATGATGGATGTGTGGTAGGATCAAGATGAATATCTAACTTATTGGATTGTATCTTCAAGACAATCTAGGTATACTCAAATGGTACAAGGATTTCAAGAGATATTATCATATAGTTGAGTGTAAAATGGATTGAGAAACTAATTAATTAAACAAAACATACATAAAGCAATGTATATGATATGCTAACAAATAGAAGTGGATACATATGACTCTTTTCTTAACAATCATATAGTGAGATGACAGTCACTTATGGATCATATAAACAGAGATAAAGAATGGCATTCAAATCATAAGCATAGGATAGAAATGAAATCATATAAGCAGAGATAAAGACTGGCATTCAAATCATAAGCATAGGATAGAAATGAAAAGAAGGTCTGACAATGGCAATGAAAGAAGCTAGTAGGCTAAATATATATTAGAAAGTGTTTGCATTACAATAACAATATAGTAGAAATCAAGGTAGAACCCCCTACTTCCTTAGAAGTTCTTGGATTTATAGCCTTTACAAAATATTTCCAAATACTGGAAAACTGAATCAAATTTACTTGAAATAGAAAGTCAAAACCAATTCATAAAAATAGGAATAGATCCTATTTAATAGGTCAAAATCTTATCTTAGTAGTCTTCATGTCCTTCAAAATATTTGACAGTTGCAGTAGATCTTCATCAGCTGATAGATAAGTCAAAATTGTCATCTTTGTTAGCAAAACAGTTTTTTGTCAAAATTAGGTAGCAAACTTAATCTTCTCCTCCTTGCTGGCACCTTTTAATTTGGAACAAAATCTTAATAATGAAGCCTTTAAATATTATCTATCATTAGAAACCATCCTCGAGGCATCTAGATTAGAGAAAGTCGGATCTGTGCAAAAATAGTACCATTTTTCCCTTCTCTGTGGTTTCGGTGGCTAAAGAGCCAAAATTCTAGCCTGTAAGCCACCAAAAGTTCTGCTTTTGGTGGCTAAAGACAGTTGAGAAGGCTTGCCTAGGTCACTGGAAGATTTGTTTTGAAAATAGCTTTCAAAATTTGCCAAAATATGTTTCCTTAGTTACATGCATGTACCTTTAGAAGGAACAGTGGCATGTGCAGATGTCCATACCATTTAGCATTTTCATCCAAGAATCAGTAACAAGATCATAGGTTTCACTACCAATGTCTTCAAATAAAGGACATGACTATAAGATCTCTGCAAACCTATAACCTACCTGTAACCTGCTCTGCTTATTCAACAACCAATAACTAAAAAAGTCTACTTTCTCATAGAGTGAGCTTATTTTCTTCTACTCCTATTCTAACCATTGTACTGATTCTTAATCAAGTAAACTCATACTTCCAATGAAGCCATATTAGAAACTGATTCATTGAACATGTTCTTGATCTTGACCCAAAAAATAATGGAACGCATAGCCAACATCAAAGTGGTTTGAACAGATGATAAAGCTAGCTTTCATCTGTCAAAAATACTTTAACATATATGATTTTTATAGATTCCAAATAGTTTTCAATAGGTTCATTAAAACCATAAAAGAATACCTCCTTGAGCTATTGATCCAACTAACTGTATTGTAGTTGTTCATTGCTTTCACTGATCTCAATACTGAATGTGGACTGATCAAACTTTGTCCAAGAAAAATGCAAGCTCAACTACTGATCTGAACCTTTCTGCTCCCCTTCACCATATCTTTGTAATCTGAATTCATCATGATGATATGATGGATTTGTTTGCAAATAAAAAAACAGATGGCTGCCCTTAGAATCTACTGCAAATATGAAACTGTTACCTGCTAATGTGTCAATCTGATAATCATCTCTAGGGTTTTCAAAGGGAAAAATCTGATCTTCATGACAACCTAAGATAGTATATGGATTTGGTACAATGTCAAAATAATCACTAAGGTTATCATAGTGTGGATCACTAATCTCTCAATCATAATGAAGAGTATTTTCTACAACAACATACTCTTCATGAGTGTCTAATTCTTCATTCAAAAGATTGAATTCATGACAACACTCAGGATAGAGAAAATCATTTGGAAATTGATCTTTACAAAACACATGAAAAACAGCATGAAAATCTGCCAAAGAACTAACACTTGCTCTTGGAAGAGACCGACACCAGTTAAGAGCAATCCCTTCTAATGAATGCATGAAAATATTAATTTGAACGTCCTCATGAACAATTTCAAGTCGATGAATAAAGTCATGAAAATCCAACAAGTGTTTAGCTGGAACTTCCCACTCTTCTCCTCGAAATCTAGGAATATTACGTTCTCATTCATCTCTACTAGGCAATGGATGAGGGTAACCAGAAATACTTGAAAAATCACATAAGGCATACCTCTTCATTTCATACCAGTGGAGTCACCAGTAGATTTCTGAACAATGGAGTCGTCACTGAATCTGTCCCTTATGGAGTCACCAGATAGATGATTACAACTGAATATATGTCTAGAATTTGTCTATCATCAAAACTAGATCTATGTTCTCTCCCAAGGAAGTTGAGCTTCAATCTTCGTTCCCCGACAACGACACCAATTTTTTATCACTCCAGGAAACTCTTCTAGGTTGTAGATCAAAGATGCCTAGTAACTTAACTATTCTGTCAATGGTTCACTTAATGATGGATGTGTGGTAGGATCAAGATGAATATCTAACTTATTGGATTGTATCTTCAAGACAATCTAGGTATACTCAAATGGTACAAGGATTTCAAGAGATATTATCATATAGTTGAGTGTAAAATGGATTGAGAAACTAATTAATTAAACAAAACATACATAAAGCAATGTATATGATATGCTAACAAATAGAAGTGGATACATATGACTCTTTTCTTAACAATCATATAGTGAGATGACAGTCACTTATGGATCATATAAACAGAGATAAAGAATGGCATTCAAATCATAAGCATAGGATAGAAATGAAATCATATAAGCAGAGATAAAGACTGGCATTCAAATCATAAGCATAGGATAGAAATGAAAAGAAGGTCTGACAATGGCAATGAAAGAAGCTAGTAGGCTAAATATATATTAGAAAGTGTTTGCATTACAATAACAATATAGTAGAAATCAAGGTAGAACCCCCTACTTCCTTAGAAGTTCTTGGATTTATAGCCTTTACAAAATATTTCCAAATACTGGAAAACTGAATCAAATTTACTTGAAATAGAAAGTCAAAACCAATTCATAAAAATAGGAATAGATCCTATTTAATAGGTCAAAATCTTATCTTAGTAGTCTTCATGTCCTTCAAAATATTTGACAGTTGCAGTAGATCTTCATCAGCTGATAGATAAGTCAAAATTGTCATCTTTGTTAGCAAAACAGTTTTTTGTCAAAATTAGGTAGCAAACTTAATCTTCTCCTCCTTGCTGGCACCTTTTAATTTGGAACAAAATCTTAATAATGAAGCCTTTAAATATTATCTATCATTAGAAACCATCCTCGAGGCATCTAGATTAGAGAAAGTCGGATCTGTGCAAAAATAGTACCATTTTTCCCTTCTCTGTGGTTTCGGTGGCTAAAGAGCCAAAATTCTAGCCTGTAAGCCACCAAAAGTTCTGCTTTTGGTGGCTAAAGACAGTTGAGAAGGCTTGCCTAGGTCACTGGAAGATTTGTTTTGAAAATAGCTTTCAAAATTTGCCAAAATATGTTTCCTTAGTTACATGCATGTACCTTTAGAAGGAACAGTGGCATGTGCAGATGTCCATACCATTTAGCATTTTCATCCAAGAATCAGTAACAAGATCATAGGTTTCACTACCAATGTCTTCAAAGAAAGGACATGACTATAAGATCTATGGTGCACATAGTTTTCTTCCAAATGTTGTCATTCCAATAGCAATTGGTTTCAACGTATCTGTTACATAATCACTGCTCCAAAATTGACAGTGTTGTAGCCATTTTCAGATTTGTTTTACTATGTCTAAGTCTGTAGTGGAATTGGAATTTTTTTACCAGTGATGGAACTGGAAGTGAAATTGGAGAGAAACTGAGATTACTCTCTGACTAACATAAATGTTTGAGAGTAATGATTGCCTTCCTATATACATTGCCTTCCTATATACATTGCCTTCCTATATACATAGGATTGTGAGAACCTCAAAATCTCCTCTGAACCAAACCTTTCACTCTACCCATTCAAATGCCAAGCGAAACTACATCATCTGGGTTCTGTAAAGTGACTTTACAACTTTAATGATTGAAATGAAAATTTACACAAAGAGTAGATAGATTTCGATCAGATTGAAGAAACTATAGGCATCTATAGTTATAGAGAAGATGAAACATTTACAAGAAATTAATAGTTCATGTGCAACTCAAGAAAAGTCTCGGTGAAAAACATTTTTGCCACCAAGGGCATTACCTATTTTCCTTTCTCTCCAATTCTCACCCCACGATTTGGCTTCAGCAACTGCTCGTTTAGGATCTTGGGTGGAATTCATCCCATCTAACCTGTTGAAACCTCCAGAATCCCTATCATTCAAAACTGTAAAATGAGCACTGCAATAATCAGGTAAACCTTCTGCAAGAGGTAGTGCATGCTAGTTACTTCCATGTCTCCTTACTTTTTCATTCACTCTCTCTGATCCATCCATCGCCATTAAAACTTTCAGATCTATTTTTGGGAACCAATATGAATTAACAAAGGGTCAATCTGCGAACTTTGATGGAAATTTACACCTGTACAGTATTGAAACTTGTCGTTGCACCTTGATTCAAGACTTTCATTTGCTTGGCAAACCCTGGCAATTCGTCACCACAAACTTGTAATTGTTGATTTATTCAATGACTCAACAATTTAGCATCCGACATTGTTATCAACTTGTAGCTTAATAAGATTTAGACCCAAATGGAGAGATGCAGACTTTGTTTCCTTTGGGATTAAGCCCCCTTATCTTATCCCCTGAATCCTAGAATCTTAGCCCCCATTTCCCCATTCTGGTGGAGTTTACCTCCCCATACTCTTTTACCTAGTAGGTCTACAAGAGTGATGTGTTTTCATTAAAAATTGAGTCTGATTACATTTTACAAATATAGTCTCACTATCCTTTTATCTTATGTCTCTCTAGCCTAATAACCACACAGGCACTCTGGCCTCAAAATACATACATACAAAGGCACTTTGGCCCCAAAGTATCCTGATTCTCTAGCTTATATGTACAATTACATTAATATTTACAATTGGGGTTTGGCCTAGGGTTATTTCACTAAACCTAAATATGAGGAAGCCAAATCAGTGAACATGTAGGTTAAGGTTCTCACTGATGTAAAAAAAATCGGAATGGAAAGAACATGCACATGATCTAGAGAGCATGTGTGTTCTATAGTGCATGTGCATTTTAGAAAGTGCACATGATTATATCATTAAGTTAACTATCTCCCTCTCGTATTTGGATCTCTAATCTGTAAAGTGCTATAGAAATTCCACTGGAACAGTTCTTCATAACATATCTAATAAATAAAACTGAAATCTACACTATGAAGGTTAAATTCCCTTCGATTCTAGAATCTTTAGTTATTTATTTTCTACTTATGCATGAAATAGATAAAATGAGGAAAATAGAGAATAGTAAAATACAATCACACACCATCCACAAAATAACACAAATATTCTTTTTGGGAAACCCCTACAAGAGAAAACCCATCTAGAAGGTGAGGATGATTTGCTCTCTTTTCTTTGGCATGGAAATAATCCAAGTTGAAAGGAGAAGATACTCTCTATGGAATCACCTAGGACCTATGGCCCATTAGGTTTGCATTGAACATTAACCCCCTTTTTTATGCTCTTTAATTTCCACTCCCAATTTTTATGTTATTCTATGGAACAAAATACAATAACATAGAATGGAGCCCCTTCTCCTCATAGCGGCCCAATATTTAACATAGCTTGATAGTCATCTAGGGTTAGGGATTTGAATTCCTCAACTCTCAATTGTGACAAGGTTGTGAAAATTCTAGAATGTTCTTAGAAAATACACTGCATAGATAGCTCCACATGTCTAAGTAATGGAGGCTCATGTGGCATCCACTCACACCATGGTGATCAATATGTTAGGTAAACTTGCGGGAGGCAGAACTTTCACATACAAATACTTTGATTAAGGAAATTCTTGCATAGTTGGAAAGGTCTCGGTATGTAGAATATATAATATTTCTCCATAGTAAGGTTTGTACCATAAAAAAAGTGTCGCTATATGCCTAAAAATGGCTCTATAATATTTCATATGTTTTTTTGGACCCAAGTTTCTAAATTTGGACTAGCTGCCAAAATGGCCCTGCAAGTTGATTCATCCAATTTTTCCACCCAAAATGTACTGGATAGATGGAAAATAATATAATGATCCAATCCATATCATACCTCCCCATTTAGGGAGGATTTTGGTCCCAAAAATATTTACTAAATTAGGCGAGGAAATGTTTCCTCTACCTTCTCCCTAGATTACCACTTTGTTGTGCTTGGAAGTTGTCCTTTAAACCCTATATGCTAAAATTAATGTTTCCCCTATGTTGTAGTTCTATTATTCTTCTACAAAAGTATGTCCTCTACCAAATATACCTAATAATTTGGTGCTAAATCCTCTATGGAATCTAGGATCTTCTCCTCCTCTTGATCTAACATGGAGGGCTCATAGAGTTTGATATTTTACACATTCACTACCGATTAAATGCACATGTATAGGGGTAGATTGAGTTTGTAGGAATTATCTCCCACCTTTTCCAATACCTCAAAATAACCATACCACAGAGCCTTGATATTCTTACCATGACCTTCTAGTCTTTCCTTATTCAGCTATAACCATACTCTGTCTACCAGTCTTAATGCTCTCTCTGATATGTGTTGACCATGTCTAGGCTTGTACTTTTTTTGTGACTTATTTAATGTCTCCTTTACTTGAAAATGGATCTTACTGACCTTCTCAACACAATTTTTTTCTTTTAATGCATCTCCTATGAGGTCCTCCTTCAACCCTTGTTTTTTTCCATATAAAACAATCAAGGGTGAAGGTGGTTGTTATTATCAAAAAATTGCTCACCACAAACACATACAATGGATGAAGAAATAGTTAGCACAAACACAACATACTACCAATAATTATGGAAGAATTACACTCATTTTGGAAATATAAGAACAAAACTATACAAAAGTGGTTATGAAGTTCCACACGAATTCAACACTTTTAGCGCACACACATCTACGAGGTCTAACACAATGTACAATGCACGGACCATGCGTCTAACAGATAGAAAACCCATGTGGATGTGGAAACGATGCATTTATGATTTTGGTTTGGCTTGAACCACTTCTGGGATGGAGTGGATCTCCCCTTGATTCGTAGGATCTTTTAAATGACTATGGTTGAGTTTTAATTTTTCATGTGTTAATTAACCATTTGAGAATTTAGTGAAAGAATGAGGAAAGAAGAGGAATTATAATAGCCAAATACACATATGAAGATCTGAAATGAATAATAGACAACAGACCATAAACACACAGATTGATAACGGAGTTCGGCACAACTTTTGCCTACGTCTCCGGGCCTTTTCTCTGTGGGGGAGGCTTCTTTATTTATGTTCAAATGCTCAAAAATACATCACTGCAATTCCAAATGTCTACAAGACTGATCTGGTCTTGTTCTCCCAGATCTCTAGAACCCTGCAAAGAAAACGACACGCAAAACGGATGTTCCAAGCTCCTAGAAACGATCCAACAACGTCTCCTCCTTAAAAGCTTCCCTGCATCAAACTGACTTTGGCTTGGATTTTCTTCAGCATAACTCTGCTCTAACTGACTATTTATGGCCTCAAACAGGTCTGGTTTATATAGGCTTGAATTTGGTTTCTCAGCTCCAACTTCCTCCAAGAATCTGGCCTCCAAAAATGCCCAATATCTCCCAAAAATGGAGAAAATCAACTAAAACAGGCATATAATCTTTTAAAAATCCACCAAACTATAGAAAAAACCCACTTTTGAATTAAAATTGGGGATAAGCCCCTAGACCCTGGGCGCGCACCCCCTAAACTCGTTCGTATGGCTATGATGTGGCCAAGTGCCAACCTAAAGGGCTGATCGCTGGCCTATAACCCAAACTATGTGGTCATTTGGTGTATTACAATGGGACCAAGTCCCGAAACAAATGGTGGAAGGTGTTAACAAGGCACGCGCTGGTGGTTATGGATAAGGCCCCTGCGCCCTTTTTCCTACTGGTCATAAGTAACAACAAAACCGTGGCATAATATATGCATAAAATGCTTTTAATATGGCATATCCAAACCATATTACATATGGTTTTATAACCATAATACCACAACGTGGCATATCATATTCCTTTTTAAATGGGTATTTTGTCCACTTTATTAAAATATTCGTGGCTTATCCACTTTAATGGCCACAATATATAAAATAACCATATATTAATATATAATTCATCCTTGAATTTTATTAACTTGCCATATTTTACCAATCTCAACATGCCACGTGTTGTTATGGGATTGGTCCATGTAGAAACCAGTCAGATGTCAAGTGTCCACACAGAACTTTGCCACTTGTCACTTATGCAACCTGCCAGGTGTCACCTCCAGAATGTGCCACGTGTCCTTTGACCAGTCGACCTTTTTCCTGCTTATGCAAAACTTCCAAATGCGATAACTTTCGCATACGAAGCCCGTTTGACAAAGTAAATATACCACCGAAATTAGGAAGACGAGACGGTCGCAATGGCGTTGGTTTTGTCGGATTCTGAGAACTTTCATTTTTGAGCATTTTTAAGCCCTGTCAGGCCTCTGGATCCGATTCCGGATCACACCTCCCCACAAAAAGACCTTTTGGTCCCCAAAAGGTTACTGACTAGTCAACAAGCTCGGGATAGGCCACCCAGCTTGTTCTCTGTCTCTGAACTCTGTCCTGTGCACCTGTCTCATCAAGATCAACTATAACACAATCATGACAACTGATAGTATATTGTTAGCCATTTGAACTCTGTTACATCTTACTGAAGCCACTATCATCCATGTAGAAAACATTGCTAATGACAACATCAAAAAGATGACTGCAAATGAGCTGATATACTTGAAATATCTGCATGACATGAGCTTATCTTGAAGCAACTTATGATTGATTTTCCATTCAACAATCATGTCTTGTTCTTGCTTAAGATCAATTACTTCATTTGAAACAATTAGTGGTTTTTCGCTTACTTTCATTGTCTTCGTTAATTGTTCCACTGTTTGAAGTGTTTTACTTGCTTTAACATGATGAGCATGAACACCATAATCATGACCCGCTTTAGTGAATTGATACTGATTATTTGTTCTATAGAATATTTCCTTACGATCATACAAGTACGGACTACATAAGACCATTCCACATTCTTTTAACGACACTACATCACAAGTTACTTCATCCACATACTTATCTGAAATTGCAAATTTGATTGTGCACTGCTTTGTTATGTGCATCTGATGATGA
>JZKD02S1966214.1:118833-172303 GCA_000966675.3 Picea glauca
CCACTTGATCCGTAGGATCTTTTAAATGACTATGGTTGAGTTTTAATTTTGCATGTGTTAATTAACCATTTGAGAATTTAGTGAAAGAATGAGGAAAGAAGAGGAATTATAACAGCCAAATACACATATGTAGATTTGAAATGAATAATAGACAACAGACCATAAACACACAGATTGATAATGGAGTTTGGCACAACTTTTGCCTACGTCTCCGGGCCTTTTCTCTGTGGGTGAGGCTTCTTTATTTTTGTTCAAATGCTCAAAAATAAATCACTGCAATTCCAAATGGCTACAAGACTAATCTGGTCTTGTTCTCCTAGATCTCTAGAACCCTACAAAGAAAATGGCACGCAAAACGGAATGTTCCAAGCTCCCAGAAACGATCCAACAACGTCTCCTCCTTAAAAGCTTCCCTGCATCAAACTGACTTTGGCTTGGCTTTTCTTCAGCATAAATCTGCTCTGACTGACTGTTTATGGCCTCAAACAGGCTTGGTTTATATAGGCTTGAAGTTGGTTTCTCAGCTCCAACTTCCTCCAAGAATCTGGCCTCCAAAAATGCCCAATATCTCCCAAAAATGGAGAAAATCAACTAAAACAGGCATATAATCTTTTAAAAATCCACCAAACTATAGCAAAAACCCACTTTTGAATTAAAATTGGGGATAATCCCCTAGACCCTGGGTGCGCACCCCCTAAACTCGTTCGTATGGCTATGATGTGGCCAAGTGCCAGCCTAAAGGGCTGAGCGCTGGCCCATAACCCGAACTATGTGGTCATTTGGCGTATTACAATGGGACCAAGTCCCGAAACAAATGGTGGAAGGTGTTAACAAGGTGCGCGCTGGTGGTTATGGATAAGTCCCCCACGCCCTTTTTCCTGCTAGTCATAAGTAACAACAAAACCATGGCATAATATATGCATAAAATGCTTTTAATATGGCATATCCAAACCATATTACATATGGTTTTATAACCATAATACCACAACGTGGCATATCATATCCCTTTTTAAATGGGTATTTTGTCCACTTTATTAAAATATTCGTGGCTTATCCACTTTAATGACCACAATATATAAAATAACCATATATTAATATATAATTCATCCTTGAATTTTATTAACTTGCCATATTTTACCAATCTCAACATGCCACGTGTTGTTATGGGATTGGTCCATGTAGAAACCAGTCAGATGTCAAGTGTCCACACAGAACTTTGCCACTTGTCACTTATGCAACCTGCTATGTGTCACCTCTAGAATGTGCCACGTGTCCTTTGACCAGTTGACTTTTTTCCTGCTTATGCAAAACTTCCAAATGCGATAACTTTCGCATACGAAGCTCGTTTGACGAAGTAAATATACCGTCGGAATTAGGAAGACGAGACGGTCACAATGGCGCTAGTTTTGTTGGATTATGAGCACTTTCATTTTTGAGCATTTTTAAGCCCTGTCAGGCCTCTGGATCCGATTCTGGATCACCCCAATACCCAAAATCACCCCCAAATTCACCTTTGGATCACTGAAAGGGATGGGAGCTACGTCAAAAGGACTCCCATTCATATTTGAAACTAGTTTGGAAAAATATTGTAATCCTCCTATAAATAAAGGGCCATTGTATGCAAAAAAGAAGAACCAATTTGAGTATTGTTATGTTGTTCAATTTGTCTTTAAGAAGCCATCTTTCTTCTAGAAATCTTTGAGCATTCATAGCAAGTGTTTCACCTCTCTCCTCTTGAGAAGTTCAACTATCAATTCTTCAACATTGTATTTTCATTTCCAACCATTGTTAGAAGAGAGAAAGATTTGTATTTGGGGACTCAAGATCCTTTCCAAGGAGGAAGTGGGAACTCATAAGTTCTCATATTTCTCCAAGGTGTTATCAATTTGAAAATCAGTATCATTTGGTATCTATTCCTTGTGTCTCTTTCTTGCATCAATTTTAGTTGTTACATGCTTAGCTAAGTTTCATTTTATTTGTTTTTCATTTCTTATTTTCTACTTATTTGAGCCACTAATCAACTAAGAAATTGTTGTGTTGTCTTGCTACCCTAACTAGATAGTTAAGGGACCCCTTTTTTCTCACCCAAGTGACAAAAGGAACCCAAAAGATTAGCGACCATACTGGGGACTTGGATCAAAATCCTTCCCAATTAGGCTATTAAAGTTTTCTTTCTCACTCATTTGTGTTTTCAGGGGTTAAAACCGACCTATTCTCACCTTCAAAGAGTAGGATTTCATCGCACATTGAGTGAAATTGTTCAAAAAGTTTTGTCCCGCCAACTTCTCTACGTGCACACGGGTTCAGGGAAAACAGTCTCTCGTTCCATGCCCATCCACGCTCTATCATAACCATCCAAACATGCACTCCATGCTTTGTGCATGAATTTTTTTGGTTTAGCTACCCACTGGTCTTAGTTTTGATAAATTGTAAGGCTTCAACAAATCACTTCCACCAAGTAGTTGAGATTTCATTTATGCACTATTGTAAAAGCCATTAAAAGCAGGATTAGAGATCCACTCTTGCATACATATATAAAAACCACACATAGAAATTTAGGGAGGAAAAAAAGAACCTTTGCATCTTTTACTTCCTTACTTACCACATGGATGACCTAAAGCTTAGCATGTGAATTTCATTATCTTCTTTTATTTTAAAAAGTGATCAGATGAATTCAAGACTAGAAAATTATCTAAGTAATCTTGGAGTATTCTCTTTCCTCGCACCCTAGTGTGATCTTGGAAATCAGAAAAGAGATTGCCTAAAAAAGTCTTCATCCCCTTAAATAAAATCAACCAATCTCTAGGAGAGGCCAATATCTTAGCTTATTTTGGAACTTAAATCTAAGACTTGTAAGGGCCCACACATTCCCACATGTGCACAATCTTATGATAGTTTCAAATTTTTAGAGTAAATCACTTAGGAAGTTTAAAGCATTGTAAGGGCCCATACATGCCCATATGTTCACAATCTAGGGATAGTTTTAAAGTTTTCTTAAAGATTTAAAAACATCCTAAGAAGATAAAATAGTCAAAGTAAGGATTTCCATGTCCACCATCTTAGCTTAAGATTCTTTCGTTTGCAAGGGTCATTTGACCAAATTTAGTAAGTTATCTAAACAAGACAAGTAAAGGTACTAGTTGGTGGATGAGAGGTCTCATCATGAGTCGGCCTATTAGGACCATGGGCATGTATGATATGAAACTACCATCTATATGGTCACCGAACCAGGGTAGTGTCTCTTGGTGGCATAGCCAAGAAAAATTGGGCCTCATCATGATCTAGGCTTCTCATATCTGTGAAATGCTTGTGGGTAACACTGTCACCTCTGGTCACCAAGCCAGGATATTATCCCCAAAATTTTCCCTTCAAAAGAAAAAAGACCAAAATAAAAAAGACTAATAATAAAAGGCATTGAATGGGCTAGGAAACAATGGAATCCATGATAAGGTGCAACTCGCCCTCTACAGAGGCACCCACAGGAAAGACCTACATTTCCCTATTATCACTACACCCTCAGCGAAAACATTTCCCCTACACCAATTCACACACACTTACATGACCTAGATTGGTTCTCACCTGGGAAACACCCAAAAATTAAGAATGATTATCCCAATAGGACATCCTGAGACCTTCTCCAATCCTGAATTGTTAAACTACATAACGTCTTTGAGCATTTTTCTGGGTAAAGGGGGGTTTAATGCACATGTTTGGGTAATTTTATTATTAGATGTGATTGAAAATTCTATGATCCCTGTGACTTATGAGCCCCTGGAGACCATATGTTTTGTTTTTGTAGGACTTTTCTTGGTGGATAGGTACATATGGGGGAATGATTAGCTTGGACCTCCATGGGGATGAAATCCCACAGATAGATGATGTGACCCAAAATAGGGGCAAAGAGACACCAGAGGCTTGAACCAGGAAGAAATAATGATGTTTCCCTCGAGACACTCTGGTAGGCCTGGATCCAAGGGGGTCTTTCCTTTCCACCTGGACGTTGACCCTTGAGAACACATCATGTCATCATTATGACCCTGACGTCATCCAGAGTTAGGTTTTTCTCTTATGAGGGAAGTTGTGTGCTAGTTGGCACATGTGGTAGAATTCAGGGCCTTTCGAGGCCAAATGTTCTGCATTCGAGGCCTAACATTCCATCCTAGGGGCCTAACATCACCCTTGGATATGATTTTAGGGTTTAATTAATGTTATTTATGTGAAAATTGGATTTTAAATGTAATTTGGCCATGTCAGCCTTTTTATGACCTAATTGTAATTAAATGTCATTGATATTGTATAAATAGAGAGAGAAAAATCTCATTTTTTCATCATTCACTCATCACAAAAGTGTGTGGTCCGAAATTCAACCTTCTTCTAGGGTTATTAGCTGAAATTTTCGGCGCACTTCTCTTGGAGGATAAAAATTTGTAACTTGGATCATTCTTGGTGAAGTTACTTGGCATTTCTAGGGTTTTATGGCTTGATTATTCTTGGTGAAGTAAGTAAATCTGCAATATTCATTTTATTTGAATGGTTTATGGAAAATTTGCTTGTTCATGCTAAATATTATGAAATTGATTGCTTGACAAACACTAGGAGTAAAGGACTTAATTTTCTACTTCTTTACTCTTCATTTTCTAGACCTTGCCAAGAGGATTTTGACCTAGGTAAACTTTTAGATCCCTAAATACTAGCACTTTCCAAGTTATTATCTAGTCAATTGTTGCTTATAGTATTTATTCAATAATATAAGGAAGGAGGATCTTGCTAGAGCCTAAAATTTCTTACACTCTAGCAAATTTGTTCTTAGAGTTTGGATGTTGAGGCCTTTAAAAGTCAAGACCTCTTCTATCCATCTCTTATTCTTAGGAAAGTATTATCATTGTGTATTTTCTTCCAAGTAGAAACCATCATGATCTCTAGACGCCATTACCCTATAAAGGCACTAGTTCACTCACTATAGTGATTGATTGATCAAACAAACTCTTAAACCATCTTCCTTGAAACATTTACTAAACTTAAACTATACTAATCCACTAACTAACTTGATGTTGCTGCAAACGATTTCTACAACCATCTTACAACGACAAATTCATCTCCAAAGGTGACATTAAGAGCTTATTAGACATTGCCAATTTTTCTTTTGACAAGTTGTTATCATTTTGTCAAATTAGAGCTATATTCTCTTGTCATTTTCAAGCATTTTTGAAGCATAATTATTGTGGTTGTTACAAAACATTCATTGTTATTATAGATAATTACTTTACTGCAATATTATATCATCTTACTTATATTTCAACGGTTCATGGTTTTATGAAGCACTAACGTCATATGGTACCTTCTGTTGATGCTTAAAAACCCAACGATGAATGTTATGCTCGCAAATGATTGCCAAGATTTATTATTTATTTATATTAATAATAAACTAGTAGGTGGGACCCCCTTGCTAGACTTATGGTACTATGGTGGATAAACAACACTTATATTTTGTTTTCTTATGTGATGGTAGTGACATAGTATTCTACAGTTCATTTGTTCCAGATCATGGTTTAAAATGTTATGTTAATATGTGTTGGTTGGATGATCTCTCATAGAGGATAATAATGTTGCCCTTTTGGATAAAAGAATTATAGTTCAATTTTTGTTTTGATATTGTATTATTCATGAAAAATTTTTGGGTGATATCAATCCTTGATACTATGGTCATGCACATTGTATGAGTTTCATGTTGGGTTGTGTTCCTAGCAAGTGGTCATTTGAAGAAGTTTAATATTACCAAGGGGTGCGCACTTTGAAAAAGTGATATATAAAATGTTTTTTTGGTTGATTAATGGTGTAGTGCTATGGTGAATGGGATTGGCTCATACTAATAATTCAATGAAGTTGTAAGGGAGAAGTAGCGTGCATTTAATGCACGTCACTCAAACTCCCCTCGAGACCGTCACCCTAGTCAGTCTTGCATTGTGTTGGCTCTATTAGTTGTTTCTGCTCCGCCTTTCTCGGTCATGAAGGAGGTATACAATCTTGTTTTTTTCCTTGCGCAGGCTTTTCCACGTATGGGTTTTCTTACTTTTCCATCCATGATAGTTACTCTACCCTTTGAATCAACTTTTGGATCTGGTTGCTTGTGGTCTGTGTGATTCTCAAGCTGTTATGACATTTTTGAATTTATTTATTCGATGATATTTGAAACTAGAGTTTTTCTTAGTAAGGGACAATGCAATTTTTACACCAGGGATAGATTTTGAAAAACATTGGCTCAGTCTATTATGGGTAGTGTTCTCACACAATACCTAGCCAAAAATGATTGTGGGATCTTGTGGAACTCAATTGCGTTGGTCAATTTTGATTTTATTCCCCAAGACCAAATTATGCATGTGTCATTGAATGTCCTCGGGAGATGAGTTTCAACTCGACATAAAACTCTAACTGAGAATTGGATGGACAAACTGTTAATTGTGTTGGACTCCTAACAATATATTATAGCTAGAGGCACCCCTCTCTTGCGATTTTTTCTTTTGGAAAATGATTTATTTGATCATATCCAAATCTATTGTTTCTCTTAGTAAGGGACAATTCAATTTTTTCACTAGGGGTCAATTTTGAAAAACAATGGTTGAGGTGATTGTAGGTAGAGAGCTCATGTGGGCCTTGGCCAAACACACTTTTGGGATATTAAAAAAATCAATTGTGCTTCTCATTTTAGATTTCATGCCACCAAAGAAAAATTCTCAATGCATCCTTGAATGGATTTAGGATGCCAATTAAAACTTGCCATAAAACTCTAACCGAGTATCAAATACATGAAACATTGATTGTGTTAGACTCATAACATCAAATTATATCTAAGGTCATGCATATCCTATGATTATGTTTCCTAGGAAATGATTTATTTGATGATATATGGAACCGGGGCTTTTATCAATAAGGGACAATGATTTTTTTGCACGAGGGGGTGATTTTGAAAAACACTATCTCAGGTGATTGTGGGTAGCATGATCACATGGTACTTGACCAAACATACTTTCAGAAGCTTATGGAACTCAATTGTGTTGTTTGATTTGGATTTTGTTTCCACATACCAAATTTTGCATGTGTCCCTGGATGGCTTCAATTGTGTTGGACTCTTGACATTGGATTACAAATAGGGTCACACCTCTCTTATGATTCTATTTTCTACAAAATGCTTTATTTAATGATCTCTAGAACTTGGTTTTTTCTCAGTAAGAGACAAATTAGTTTTTTCACTAGGGGTTTATTTTTAAAAACAATGACTTATGATATTTTTGGTAGTGTGCTCATGTGGGCCTTGGACAAACACACTTGCAGGATATTACAAGACTCAATTTTTTTTTCTTAGTTTTGATTTAGGTCCCTAGAAAAAATTCTCAATGTGTCCCTAAATAGCTTAAGGAGGCAAGTTACAACTCACCATATAAATTTAACCGGGGCTTGGATATATGGACCATCAATTGCATTGAACTCATGACACTATATTACATCTAGGAGAACCCTTCTCCCATGATTCCATTTTCCATGAAATTCTTTGTTTGACTATCTCCATAATTAGGGTTTTCCATAATAAAAGAAAATGCAATTTTTGCACTAGGAGTTGATTTTGAAAAAAAATGGCTCGGGATATTATGGGTAGCATGATTACACGGGCCTTTGAAAAAAACATTTGTGGGAGCTTATCTAACTCAATTATGCATCTAGGTTTCAAGTATATGCCCCTGAAACAAATTGGCATTGTGTCCCTGAATGGATTCAGAAGGTTAGTTGCAACTCATCATAAAACTCTAACTGATGTTCGGATGGATGAATCATTGATTGCGTTGGACTCCTGACACCATAATCATGCTCATGGTAGAATCCTCTAGCCACAACCATCCCATATTCGAATACCATGTAACATTTTTCCAATGGTGCACCTCTAGTTTAATTATTGAGATGATCAAGACACTTGACAGAGGTTAGTCAATTGATCCATTCCATTTTCCCAAGATTATTCAATACTAGATGCATGACCTTATCCAAGATAATTTGGTTAAATTAAGGCCCTACATATAATCAAAGGAAATGCTTCAATTTGGGTAAGGGTTAGCTTAGTTTTCGTAAGAAACTATAGTATATTTAGGTAAAAGGATTGGTACACAAGTGGATAGTGGGTCTTTGCTAAAAAATATACATTTTTCAGTGGAGAGGAGATGAGAAAATAAATTTGAGTTGTGCCTAACAAGAAGATATGAGAAAATCAAGGAAATATAAGATAAGGTCAGATAGATGGAACAAGACAATATATTTTGAGTATTGATACATGTTTATGATTTTTTATTTCAATGATATATTGTTTTTCAATAAAATGTGAGACTAGCACCAGTGAAATAAAACATTGGTATTTAAATAATTAAGAAATAATTAGTTATTGATAAATTAAAAGTGTGGATTGTATTCATGGAGGAATCATCAATGTACCTCGGCTTCATTGTGTTTAATGATGAGTTGTGCATGGATTTAGTGAAGGTGAAGGAAACATTAAAATTATTTACATGACACATTTGTCAAAAAACATGAGGTAAACAAATTAGTGATACAATGTAGAATTTTACAAATGCTTAAGAGAGAATCAAAATATAGCATTGTAGACATTATGGTCAATTTTAAAGAAGCCATGGGAATATATAACAAATGATTTTATATTTGGAGTATTACTAGTAATAACACATTATAGATATGATGTAGTGTGTTTTGCGATTTACATGGTATAAAAAATGGTGCATTTCTTGATTTAAGTATAATTTCGATGATATGACTTATTATGTAATAATTTTCTTCAAGGAAAAAGTGTTTGAATGTTGTTCTCAAAAATCATTTTGAACCACACTAGAGATGATGGATTTCCACCAATAAAATTTGTAATGAAGGTAGTATCATGGAATGCATGGGTCCTTACATACCCTTGTCAGAAATGTGTGTTCCACAAACTTGAAATGCAGTTTTAGATCTTGATGCTATTTGTTTGCAACAAGTTAAAGTTCCTTATTTTATAATTGAGTCAACCCTTCAAGTAATATGGTTGAACCTTATTATTTTTTTAATAACCGTGATGAAGGTAACAACAATATTGTAACCCTAATTTCTACAAAGATGTAAGAAACAATTATATAACATGGGATTGATCCCTTAAATTGTGTTATTGGACAATGATTAATTTTGAAATCCATGTTCTTGGACTATCCAATATCTATGCTCCAAATGATGCAAATGAAAGGGTAACCCTATGAGGTTGATTGATCATGGAGATGACTAAGGCATGCTGGTTATTTTGTGGTGATTTCAATAATGTCAAAACTTAGGAGTACAAGGAAGGTTTATTCCTTACTCGTATGTCACTAAAATAAAATATGGCATGGAATGTCCTCAAGGCCAAAGACATATTATATGAAAACAAAAATTTTCACTTTGAATAATCTCCTAAATTATGGTTCATTTGGTTTAATTTACATAAAGGTAACAAGGGATTGTTGAATACTGGATAGAGACTTGTTTTCTAAGCATGATTTCTCTTTTTTTTAGCATGGAGGTAGAAGGTTGGTGCAAGTCCTAGGGGAGCTCACTCTATCTAAATAACAACACATTGTTTTCTTCATTTCTTTTTGCTAGGTTAAGACATGGGATATGCATTCAATATATATGTTGAACACCTAGTATTTGAAGCATGCAACATGTATAAAATATATCAAGGGGATTTGGAATTTGATGTCTCGACCTAGAGGATACAAAGGGTGGATCTTGTGGTGGGAAGATGCCATTTGGTGTGTTACTAATTTTCTCCATGGATATGGTAAATAGTTATTGACCATTAGAAAAAGGAAGAATAAGACTACCAATAAGGATCTAGAACAAGTTATAAGGATGATGCAATTTAGTCCCTTCAATAAGAAATTGCAGGCCAAATAGTTCAAGTTAAACATTTTCTCAAAATTGAGGAAACTTATATATTAAAAGGATATTAAATTGACACTATCTCTATTGGTTCAAAACAATTGACATGTTAACCAAGGCCTTCTTCAAATCCTTATACTTTAAAGAAGTAACTAATTAAATCAAATCCCTAAAAATAGTGGAAGGAACAATCATAAATCAAGTGTCTAAGATAATGCTAAGGATAATGAGCATGCAAGATGAGATAACAACACAAGAAAGCTACAATAGTGTTAAGAGAGACAATATAAGCACAATAGAATATATGTGTCTTAGACATAACTGCATGTGATGAAGCACAGGCATAAGAAAATGACAAGAACATAATTTAAGCATGTAGGTGAAAAGTGTATGATAGTTAGAGGATAATCAAACAAAAAATGATGATCAATGTTAGTAAGAGTACAATGAGAAGCATCCATGGTGAGAATGATAAGTGCTCATGCCAACATAGGATAACATTGGAGGAAGTTGAAACGTTGAAACTTGAGGAATTTGAACAATCGATAATAGAAAAGGAGGGCTTCTTGATGGGTTATCCTCCACATCAATAGATGCATAGACTAGATTGGATATAAAGGAGGAGGAGGAGGAGAAATGTGGAGGAGAGAGAAGTGATGTTGTTTTTTATGATTATGGTAGGGAGGACTACTCATGATCTATGAGACTATTCCATCTATGGTTCCAGTATCTACCCTATTTTTTATTTGACATTGGAATTCCCATCTATAGTATTCGTGACTCAGTATCTATGTACTAAATTTTTATTTTTACGACTTAATGAGAAAACTACGGCTTATGGTTCTAATTTCTTGTGATATTTATTTCATCATCATTGATGTAGTACTAGTAAGTAGTAACTAGTTGTATGATTGAATATGTATCATGTAAACATTCTAGTTTCTAACAAAATTTTAATATTTATGTCTATATTTCATTTTTGTATGTGTAATTTGTAATTACACACACACATTGTTTCCTTGGTGTCCTATTTCTTGGGTTGTTGTGTATCGTGTTGAACACTCATATTTTTTTGTTCTCCATGCCACGTTTCCTTGTGTCATATGACTTAGTTGACATTCAATGTTACACATAGAAGATGGAAATTGCATCAAGCTACAAACTTATTTTTAACATAATTGGTTTAACATCTATCAACTAGTGTCTTATGTCCAAGTAGGGTGATTCAATGGAAAATTGATTAATGTGAAGATATTAATTAGATGATATGATATTTATTGTATTTGAATATATATATATATATATATATATATATATATATTCAAAATAAACTCAGTTGTACATTTTTAATGAAATGGAAGCAAATACCCAAACATGGAAGAATGGAATACGACTGCCTAGATACAAAATGGAACTAATTGGTCACTCATTGACCACTTCCTCTCTCTCCAGTATCAAGTGTATCCAAGAAGTCTATCTTTATCCTCTTACTTGAAGCATGAGATCTATTTGTTTTACACCTAATTGTGGTTTGTCTCTCCGAAGACAGGACAAATAAACAATATTCTTATAAGTTTTCTCCAAAATGAAATAACATACTTACAAAATGATATTTTATAGTTCAAGCTAATAAAAATAACCATAGATGATACTATCATTCACAAGGGTGTTTCCCTCCTTCATGAACCTAATCTCTCAGCTATGCCACCTTGTAGCTGTTACAAGAATAAAAGCATGAAATTTAGCAAGTAAAATTCATAAAACCAATTCCATTCATGAGACATAAAAAAATCATCAATGAATGATATCATTGTGAATAACTCAAATAAAAATAGAGACTCATTAAAAGGTGGAGCACTTGTTTATACAAGTTTCACTGAGACAACATCTACTATCACATCAACTATGGTATTGACATGAAATGATGGATGGGGGGTGCATGAGAGTGAAGTGGTGCAACCACAATGGATGAAATGCTTTGGGATGTAATAGGGAGGATTGGTGGGTGGCATATGGGTGTATCCACTATGGATGGATGGGATGGAAAAGGTGGTGGGGGTGGGAAACAATTGTTGGAATATTGGTTGTTCTCACTTATGTCAACCCTAGTCATTGGTTTTGGACCGCAAGATTGATGAAGGTATTTGGACATGAAGGAAAATACACATGCAGACACAACACCCATGGATGGATAATATACATCATGTTGTTTACAATGGTAGGTGGCACATCAGGTGGATCCTCATGGTTGAGGAAAAATGAATTTTTGAAGATGACAATGTGAATTGAAGAAGGAAGTATAGATCAACCCTGAAGATAATTAAAGAAAAGAATTATAAAATAATAAAGTGTGAGGTCGGCCCTAATATTAAAAGGAAGTGACATAAAGGGTATAAAAACATATCATTGTACATTCATTTTACACACACAAGTCAAATTTTAGAGGAAATCTGAAGTAAAGAAGGTCGAATTTCAAGGGAGGGTGAAGTCTTTCGGTGATGTGTTTTAAGTATCAACAATTGGTATCAGAGCAGGTTGCCTTCAGAACAGTTTAACCACTGGAAGGAAAATCTCGAGAAGAGATGGATGACCATGAGCACATTTCAAATGAGATTCAAATATTTGATGGAAGAAATTATGCATACTGGAGTGATAGACTGAAAACTTACCAAAAAACTTTGGGAGTAGACATTTGGTACTCATTTTTAAATGGCTATGTAATCCCAAATAATGCTCCAACCGATCCAAATGAGAAGAATCTTATGAGTTGTAATTCAAAAGTCGAACATGTTATTCTAGGAGCATTGGCACCAACCATTGCTAGTAGAGTGATGGGTTGCAACACTTCTAAAGAGGTATCGAGAAAACTCAAGAGTATCTACGAAGGTGATCCAAAAGTTAAGCAGGTCAAGCTTCAACGACATAGAGCAGAATTTGAAAATTTGAAGATGAATGAAAAGGAAGATATTGCAACCTATTTTCTCAGAGTTGATGAAGTTGTTAATGCTATCAGAGGATTAGGTGAAGAGCTCGATGAATCCTTGGTTGTACAAAAAGTGTTGAGATCACTTCTCTTGAAGTATGATGCTAAGGTCTCTGCCATTGAAGAAACTAAGGACTTGGCCAAAATGACAATGGATGAATTACATGGGTCTCTTATATCATATGAAAAGAGAACAGATACAGAAAGTGACCAGCCAAACAATGAAGCAACCTTTAAAGCAATAAATAAGACAAAAGAAAAGGATAATGACCTTGATGAAGAAATAGCAAATTTCGTAACAAGGTTCCATAAGGGAAGTGGAAGATACAAAGGTAAGTCTCGTCTCAAATTCTTTAAATGTGGTAGAATAGGACATATTGTTGAAAACTACTACTATAAAAAGAGAAGTCTCAACAATAAAAATATATTCTACTCCAAGGATGATGACATCTCCTCAGATAAGAGTGATGAAGAAGATAATTATGGAGGAGAAGTCCTCTTCATAACCCAAGAAACCTAGGATGATGATCACAAGAATTCTAGAGAAGAAGAAATCATTTCTAAAGAAGATTCGGATGAATAAACCAACCTTGATTTCTTTTGGGGATACAAAGATAATACAGAGAGTGAAAAATAAGATGATAATCTTGAAAAGTTGAAGCATGTTGAAATTGAAAATAACAAGCTTAGAAACACAAACATAATACTAAAAGGTGAATTGAGTAGTTGTGAAGAGGAGAATTACAAGCTTGAAAAGGCCATTGATAGCTTGAAGGAACAATTAGAATATTATGAGAAATTGAAAGCATAATTGGATCACACAAAAGGGGAGCTACTATTGACAATAGAAAAGTTGAAGAAGTTCAAAAAGAGCACTGGAAAATTAGATGAGATCCTTAGCAGTTGTTGAGCTCCAGTTTTGTCATACTTTCCGTCATACAAATACACTTATCATTACACCTTCTCCCTGCATTTCCTCAATAATATATCGCTAATTACACCATAAACCTCCATTATCTCTTGTTATTCATCCTATGTGGTTAATACATAGTTTTCCATATTTTTAGTGATCAAAAGGATGATTATACAATAGTTTTGTGGATGATGGTTTAATCCTATGTTTCTATTTCCAAGAAGCATTTTTTGTACTGTTCAAGTTTCGATATATGCACTATTCATGTTCCAGTACTTGTATTGTTCCTGTTCCGGTACTCACATTGCAGGTCATCTGATACTCCAAGTCATCCGATACCACAAGGTTCTACAGTCATATGGTACCTACACAGTCATTCGGTACCCACACTCCATTTCATCTAATACTCTGCAGTGATCCGTTACTACCTTTGCATTTATTCGGTACTAGCTCTCTGCCTCTTCTAGTGCCAACTTCATTCGGTACCAGATTGTGCCTATTCTGGTACTAGCTCCATCTAGTATTACCATCGCGTTGGTACAGTACCCATAGTTATGACTATGTTCATATGGTATTAAAACCTTGGCTACAAGATTCTGGTACTAATTGTTCTAATTCGGTACCCACAGTGCTAATCCGGTAGTAGAAATAATTTGAAATTTTGGAAAGCTTCTAGAGGAAAATCGAGTACATGGGTTTTGTCCAGAATGATGTTTACATGCAGACATGTGGGAAAGAATTCACCCATATCACACGTGTGGACCTCCATCTCAGGGGGAATGATTCTGCTAAAATTATTGAAAAACTTAAACTGCAAACTTCCGCCTCGATTTCCATGCAGATGGAATCCGACCTAAAAATTCTACGAAATGGATTATGTCTAGAATATGGAAAATTGAGTAAGACGCTGGCAATTTTTCAAAATTAGAATTGGTTTGGAAGATATGGGTGGGGGACTAACTCGAATCTGCCCAAATTGCAATAAAACCCAGATTTTTGAGGATTTTATCTAAAATTGTAAATTTGAAATCTGAGCATTGGGATTTGGTCCCATCCACTTCTCAATGATTTTTCATGTATCAATAAGCCTCATAGGGCTATGAGAAATCCAATTATCATTATGGGAATTCTTTTGTAATGGATGTTAAGGTGTCATCATGACAATGTCAAAATTGTAAGAGAGTTGTAATTTTCTGAGTTTGATGGAATAAAGAATTGGTGTTTTGTGCATTCAAGGGGACTGACATATTTTTGGCAGCAAATTACCTGTTGGGTAGGGCCCCTCAACTTGGTAAGAATGTGGCCCTTTGTATCTTAACTAGTTAGCATTTCATTTATGTGTTTTTATTTTATTGTTCAATTTGTTTAAAGGTTAGAATTTCATTTATAGTTTGGAGTGTGTGGTTTGAATCTTAATTTTAGTTTTGCAATTGTTATGTTAATTAGAATTCATATTGTAAACCTCCCAATTGAATACATTATCACATTGATCTTTGAGTTTATTTAGCATTCTCTCTTATCACATTTTCATGCTCATATCCTGTGTATTCTTCCTATGTTATGTTTTTATGCTGAATAGACTATGGACAGTCCCTCATTGCATTTATCTCCTTTATCATTGATTTTCCATCCAATTCTCCCATCAAATCTACCATTCAAATCACCCATTAGTTTCTCACTGTCCAAAACATTATAAAACAGAGTATGTTAACATATTCTTGTTTGCATTCACTTATAAAAGAAAACACCAAAACAGAGTTGTCTTATTTGCTGCATATACTTAACTTTTCTCTTCCATATTTTCTCTTTTTCCTTCAACACGATTTGCCCATTGATTGCAGATTTAATCATGCAATATAATTAGTCATTGCAAGAGAAGATCGACCCCTTTCTTTATCTCACTCTCTATGTGTGGAATCAATTCCCAATCAGACTGCAATTACATTTCATGATAGAGAATTGTCCTCTCTTTATCTACTCATTCCTTGATTGATGAATGCACATTAAATTACACAACGTTATTGATTGTTCACACAAGTAACTTGCTCCACTCTCAACTTATTCAACACTCTAACTTTTGTTTAATTGACTGTGCTTTAAATCTAGATCTTTAGTCAATTGCAGAAGTTCATATTCTTCTCAATTACTCTTTGATTCTTGTGCTTTACATTGAAGCTCTCAATCCACAAAGAGTACCTATCTTTCTTTTCCTCTTTTGATTTCATATATGACTAACCATTTTTTATAAGCATTCTGTTTTTAGCTTCTTTTACAGAGTTGATATTTCTTTCCATTGTATAAACATTCCATTTATATTTATGCATTGTCATTCTTTCCAATTCATTTTCAGTTCTTTCCATGTTTGCTCATTGTGACTGATGCACTTGATTGTGGAAATATATTGATTTTAGATTGCATATAATGTTTGATTCCAGTTTGATTGATTTATTTTAAATTCAGCTTGCCTCTTCCTATAGTTTGAGTGGTTTGCTTTGTGTGTTTTAGGTTTGGTTCTTGCATTCACATTTAATTTCATTCACATAGTTTGAAATAAGTTCTATTTTCTATTTTTTTGATTTCCTTTCGTTAGTTTGCTTTCATTATGATTTGGATTTCCCATTTGTTTATTTCTTGTCATTTGAATTCATTTCCATTTGGTTGTTTCTTTTATTGCATTTAAGTGTGGAGCCGCTATAGGAAATAATCATTGAAGGACAAAAAACTTAAGTAAGCTACTCAGAATTAATCACACGAACATCACCCAGAGTGCATGAAAGATTGTGATCTAAAACTTTATAGCACTAAGTTATTCATACATCCCAGTGATGAATCCTTAGTGTTAATTTGTTGTAGTGTGGGTTTGAAGATTGTTTTGTCGGCTTTAGATTAGGCTAGACTAGGCTTTGATCTTGCGTTTCCTGCGCCTACACCTCAAAGCTTATGAGCCCTGGTTGATAATTAAATGTGGGAATTAATAGTGCATATATTTAGCCCCAAAATTTTGGCGTCGTTGCTGAGGAGGTGCTAAATGGATTATAGCATAGGTAGGTTTCTTTTATTTCTCCAAAGCCTTGATTATTCCTTTCATGCAAGTGTGTTTCTTTTCATGCAAGCGTGTTTCTTTTCATGCAAGTGTGGTTTTATTTTAAAGATGACCTAAGGGTGGAGAGAATATGGTAAGACATGAGGGAAGAGCCCACACATCCACTTTAGTGGGGTTACTCCAAAATTAGGTTGTCCTCTTCCTTTTAGTAGTTAGAATTTGTGTTTTATTAGCATTAGTGATTTTTTTATATATATGAGAAGAGAAGATAACTTCTATGAATAGATAACTTGGTGACAGCAGGATCCTTGTAGCATGGTGGCACTTCAAGTATATAATTGGTTCGCTTACATTTTCTTTTAGTTTGCTTCTTTTTGTTTCCTTAGGATTTAAAATATAATAATTTGGGCACTGTAAGAACCCCCCCTCTACACTAATCCATGTGTGAAACAGGACCCATAAACCAACAACAAGCACTCAAAGATGATCAAGAGTTTGAAAGAACTCTCTCCATCCTAGCAGCAGTTGGGATCTCAATCTCTGCCTCACAAAAAGAACAAATATTGACAGCAGTCAAGAACCTATCCGCCTCTCCAAAAGTGATAGAAAAACAAAATTTCCATAAGATACATCCACAACAAGATCTAGAAGCCTCCTTTGATCACCCTTTCCAACCTATAGAGGAGACTGAAGATTCATTCAATGGAGAGAAACTGCTAGAATCTGAGATCGAGGAGTTCTTGACATGCATATTGAAAGATCTAGTATGCATCCAAGAGACAAGCCATCCAAAAGAAAATGATATGTGTGGCATGATAGAGGGAGACAAGCAGAGTGGTCTAAATGAGGAAGTGAACCAAGAACATCAAGATTATATTGAACATTGGTTCTATATGACAACAATATTGAAGCACCACTCTCTTCTTCAACAACTCTCCACATCATCATCAAAGCAGTTGGTTCTTCGTATTATGGTATACATTAAAGATTATCTTTCAAACCCAAGTATGAATGTATTTCTACACCTGTTATGCACATGGTTACATTGGAAATATTCTTACACATGAAATTTAATTTCTTGTTCTTAGATAGGATAGAGTAAAAGTTGCATGCTAGTTAACCTAGTTCTAAATAAATGCAACATTTTTCGTGCTTCTTTTCAAATAAATAAAATGAGATGAATATACTATTGGTGATATAACATCAAAAACCAAAACAACTTAAGATATTTCTTCTTATTATTACATGCAGATTTCAGACTAATAATAATAACAATTGCTCATAAGCCTAATCTTTAAAATATTATGGGGATTTACAAAATTTTTAAGGTCTGCATAATGATGCCCATAGGTAACTTGTACATCCTAGTTTCATATAAAAACTTGTTATTCAAGCATTCTTATCAAATAGTAGTAGGAGAGTGAATGAAACTTCTACTTGTGAGGGAACACAATCTTATATGGAGAAGATGAACTTGGGGACTAGAGACACCTTTAGGTCATTCTCTTATGGCCTCATCCACCACTCATTAAGTAAGTTTGACCATGATATGTCTTTCGACTAATCTCGATACATAAGTCTATTTTTCATACGAACAATCTTTTATGGGCAATCTATAAAATATCTTCCAACTCAATACCATCCCATCCTATAAAAAGATTTTCAAAGATGCTCCCTCATTCACCCATGCGAAAGAAATCTATAAATTTTATCTTAAGGGTAAAGATTGGGACAAGATCCTTTGATGGAAAATGGGTGTAAGAGGCTAACCCATCGAGATACTGAACAGGTCTGTTGGCAGCAGGTACCGGCTTGTGGTATAACTAGGCAAACCCATCAGGGTATTGAATAGGCTCGTGGGAAATGGGACATTCTTCCTGGGAAGGATATTACTTAGATGTCAAAATTACCCCATCAGAGTATTGAACAGGCTTGCTGGCAATGGGTTCTGATTTTGATGTCTTTCATTATGCCTAATCTATATTTTTCTGTATGAACAATATACTTGTGTAAATCGTTAATAAGAAGCATGCATGGTTGAACAAAAGGCTAATGAACCTCATCTAATTTCCATTTGAGAATGTCCGTAAGATGGTCTTAAGACCCCATCATTCATACCCAGGATGTCATTGTCCTAGAGGTGGGCCCCATAAGTGTAGGAGTCTAATAAACTCAAATGCGAACTTTATCAATATCACTTGAATGACATAGATTCTTTGAGAAATTAAACAGGGATGACTGGTTTCCTATCCGTTTCTCATTTATTAAAGACCATGTATCTCCTCATGTTCTCTTGTTTAAGGAAAAGAGGAAAAATCCCCCATCATAATTTACATGTTTTCTTGAGCATACAATTGTTAATGATTGATGAAATCATATGTAATAAGTAAGTTAGAAATTTCCTTTATGCTTGTAATATTTTAAAATAAATTTCTTTTCCAAATTTACAAGCATGAATAAATTTTAATTTTTGGTTGTTTCTTTAAGCATGGCATAAATGTATATTTCTTCTCTCATAATAATATTATTGGTTTAGTTCTCTTAGATTTTTCTATTCCAGTACTGCTGGTACAAAAACCACTAGGTTCATGTACCAACAATATAGAAATTTAAATATTTTTTCGAGGGTAATTTTTGCAAGATATTTTCAGCAGCTCTCATCTCTGGCATACTTCATTTCTCTCAATCATTCAACATGCACCGGTTCCACATAGTCCACTTTCAACTTGCAGAAATTTTATGTGCTAATGAGAGTTTACACGAGGACATGAAAACCAACGGGTTTGGGGGAGAGAGAGACATAAGGAATAACAATAGATCAACATTCATCAACTCTCTCTCCTAGATATCCATCAGTTCATATCCTTGATCCACTTCATCTTCAAATTTCAGCAGTCTACATCATGGTTTTGCAGACATTTCGTCCTGTTCTACATAGTTTACACTTCAACATGCATTAGAATTCAAAGCAAGGGTAACTTGAGGTAAAACGGGTACAAATCTTTTTAATTTACTAAGAAAATGGAAAACATGATGCATAACCACTATTACCCACTCCACACTCTACTATGCATTATCACAACTACTCAGTATACCCTCCATCTTCACTCCACTTGTCATAATGAAAAATATAGTTTGATGATAAGACCAAGTAATGAAAAGAAAATATGTGGTATACAAATACAAAGAAACATCTATAGTGTATTCTCTTTGTACATCATAAAACATTCTTAAGCTATCTTAAAGATGATGAAGTCATTGTTGCCTATCCAAGCAAAGAACCAAAAAGTAAATATTGGTCTTAAAATTGATGTCCAAGTTCATACAACCACGATATTCACACCATTCACCATGACTCTAATACCTCATCTACTGCTTGTCCTCGATTTTTATGATAATTTTGTTTCTATGCTTGAAATCAATCTGTGGCAGTTTCCAAAGTGTCATTCCACAAGAACCAACACTTACACAAAAGAAATAATGTCACATAAATCTATAAGCATAGTATCATAAGTTCTTCACCTTGTTTGCATGAGGACATGAAAATCCTTGGGTTTGGGGGTGTGTTGAGCTCCAGTTTTGTCATACTTTCCGTCATACAAATACACTTATCATTACACATTCTCCCTACATTTCGTCAACAATATATCGCTAATTACACCATAAACCTCCATTATCTCTTGTTATTCATCCTATGTGGTTAATACATAGTTTTCCATATTTTTAGTGATTAAAAGGATGATTATACAATAGTTTTGTCTATGATGGTTTAATCCTATGTTTCTATGTCCAAGAAGCATGTTCTGTACTGTTCAAGTTCTGGTATATGCACTGTCCATGTTCCGGTACCTGTATTGTTCATGTTCCGGTACTCGCATTGCAGGTCATCCAATACTCCAAGTCATCCAATACCACAAGTTTCTACAGTCATATGATACCTACACAGTCATTCAATACCCACACTCCATGTCATCGAATACTCTGTAGTGATCTATTACTACCTTTGCATTTATCCGATACCAGCTTTCTACCTCTTCTGGTACCAGCTTCATCTGGTACCAGATTGCACCTATTCTGGTACTAGCTCCATCCAGTATTACCATCGCGTTGGTTCGGTACCCATAGTCATGACTGTGTTCATATGGTAATAAAACCTTGGCTACAATATTCTAGTACTAATTGTTCTAATCCAGTACCAACTGTTCTAATCCAGTACTAGAAATAATTCCAAATTTTGGAAAGCTTCATGGGTTTTGTCCAAAATAATGTTTTCATGCAGACTCATGAGACGAAATTCACCCATATCACACATGTGGACCTCCATATCATGGGGAATGATTCTGCTAAAATTATTGAAAAACTCAAACTGCCAACTTGCGCCTCAATTTCCATGCAGATGGAATCAGATCTAGAAATTCTACGAAATGGGTTTTGTCTAGAATATGGAAAATTGAGTAAATCATGGGAATTTTTTCAAAATTAGAATTGGTTTGGAAGATATGGGTGGGGTACTAACTCGAATCTGCCCAAATTACAATAAAACCCATATTTTTGAGGATTTTATCTAAAATTATAAATTTGAAATCTGAGCATTGGGATTCGGTCCCATCCACTGCTCAATGATTTTTCATGTAAAAATAATCCTCATAGGGCTATGAGAAATCTAATTATCATTATGGGAATTCTTTTGTAATGGATGTTAAGGTGTCATCATGACAATGTCAAGATTGTAAGAGAGTTGTAATTTTATGAGTTTGATGGAATAAAGAATTGGTGTTTTGTGCATTCAAGGGGACTGACATCTTTTTGGAAGCAAATTACCCGTTGGGTAGGGCCCCTCAACTTGGTAAGAATGATGCCCTTTGTATCTTAACTAGTTAGCATTTCATTTATGTATTTTTATTTTATTGTTCAATTTGTTTAAAGGTTAGAATTTCATTTACAATTTGGAGTGTGTGGTTTGAATCTTAATTTTTGTTTTGCAATTGTTATGTTAATTAGAATTCATATTGTAAACCTCCCAATTGAATACATTATCACATTGATATTTGAGTTTATTTAGCATTCTCTCTTATCACATTTTCGTGCTTATATTCCTGTGTATTCTTCCTATGCTCTGTTTTTATGCTGAATAGACTATGGACAGTCCCTCATTGCATTTATCTCCTTCATCATTGATTTTCCATTCAATTATCCCATCAAGTCTACCATTCAAATCACCCATTAGTTTCTCACTGTCCAAAACATTATAAAATGGAGTATGTTAACATATTCTTGTTTACATTCACTTATAAAAGAAAACACCAAAACATAGTTGTCTTATTTGCTGCATATACTTAACTTTTCTCTTCCATATTTGCTCTTTTTCCTTCAACATGATTTGCCCATTGATTGTAGATTTAATCATGCAATATAATTAGTCATTGCAAGAGCAGATCGACCCCTCTCTTCACCTCACTCTCTATGCGTGGAATTAATGCCCAATCACACTGCAATTACATTTCATGGCAGAGAATTGTCCTCTCTTTATCTACTCATTCCTTGATTGATGAATGCACATTAAATTACACAACTTTATTGATTGTTCACACAAGGAACTTGTCCCGCTCTCAACTTATTCAACACACTAACTTTTGTTTAATTGACTATGCTTTAAATCTAGATATTTCGTCAATTGCAGAAGTTCATATTCTTCTCAATTACTCTTTGATTCTTTTGCGTTACATTGAAGCTCTCAATCCACAAAGAGTACCTATCCTTCTTTTCCTCTTTTGATTTCATATATGAATAACCATTTTTTATAAGCATTCTGTTTTTAGCTTCTTTTACAGAGTTGATATTTCTCTCCATTGTATAAACATTCCATTTATATTTATGCATTGTGATTCTATCCCATTCATTTTCATTTCTTTCCATGCTTGCTCATTGTGACTGATGCACTTGATTATGGAAATATATTGATTTTAGATTGCATATAGTGTTTGATTCCAGTTTGATTGATTGCTTTTAAATTCAGCTTGCCTCTTCCTATAGTTTGAGTGGTTTGCTTTGTGTGTTTTAGTTTCAGTTCTTGCATTCACATTTAATTTCATTCGCATAGTTTGAAATAAGTTCTATTTTCTATTTGTTTGATTTCCTTTCATTAGTTTGCTTTCATTATGATTTGGATTTCCCATTTGTTTATTTCTTGTTATTTAAATTCATTTCCATTTGGTTGTTTCTTTTATTGCATTTAAGTGTGGATCCACTATAGGAAATAATCATTGAAGGACATAAAACTTAAGTAAGCTACTCACAATTAATCACACGAACATCACCCATAGTGCATGAAAGACTGCGATCTAAAAATTTATAGCACTAAGTTATTCCTACATCCTAGTGATGAATCCTTAGTGTTAATTTGTTGTAGTGTGGGTTTGAAGATTGTTTTGTCAGCTTTAGATTAGGCTAGACTAGGCTCTGATCCTATGTTTCCTGTGCTTGCACCTTGAAGCTTACGAGCCACAATTGATAATTAAGTGTGGGAATTAATAGTGCCTATATTTAGCCCCAACAGTAGTCAAAGATCTTCAAAGGACAAGATAGGACTAGGATACAATGACAGTTTGAAGACAACAAAACAAGAGAAGGAAGATGAAAATGATGAAACCAACACTCCAGAACAAGTTGAACAACAAGATAAAAGACTATAATTTAGAAGGAATGAGCCATCAAGAAGATCCTCTCCCATCAGGTATGAAAGCAATCATTATGGAGAAAACTACAGAATAATAGATCGTGAACCCAGATGGACCACACCACAAAGAAGATCACTTACTCCCAGGTATCGAAATTTCTTTCTTGGACATTTTTATACTTGTGGAAATTTTGGACACAAGGCAATCAATTGTAGAATCAATGAAATGAATAACTATGCAAGCTACATGAATAGTGAAAATAGTAGATATGGAAATGTTCGTAGACCTGTCAACATAAATTATAATCCATTTGACCCATTAATGGATCAATATATTGTATGTTACAAGTGCAATAATCTTGGTCACAAAGCATGATATTGCAGAGAGATGAAGGAATATAATCGTATGCCAAATGTATGTATGTCGGCCCTGAAGATAATTAAAGAAAAGAATTAAAAAATAAGAAAGTGTCAGGTTGGCCCTAATGTTAAAAGGAAGTGACATAAATGGTATAAATACACATCATTATACATTCATTTTACACACACAAGTTGAATTTCAAAGGAAATCTGAAGTAAAGAAGGTCGGATTTCAAGGGAGGATGAAGTCTTTTGGTGATGTCTTCTAAGTATCAACAACAATAAACTCCCACATGTTGTATGAGGGACAGAAGAAGCCTTAGGGTGTAAAGTCATATATCAAGAGCCAGGGAAAAGTGGCCAAGGATCATACTTCCCCCGTAGTCAGGGACAAATGATGAGGGGAATTTTGGTATTTGTGAATGGGGTGGTGGTGGCATGGGTGACCTGGTAGTCAATGAACCAACCTGCATACACATTTATAACATTTTTATGAGTAAAATAATGTGAAATTAAACCAAATCAATATCACAAATTTCACATTTAAACAATATTTAACTTGACACATGATACCTAGGAAGAGGGTGAACTTTGCATCCCAGGTGGACATGGTTCATCGTTGTATGACATCACAACTTGTAGAAACACAACAACATTACACTTGATTTCTCATAAATCGCCTTTAGAAACACAAAAACTATCCTACATATGTATCATAATAGTATAAGAACAACGATATTTGCAGAGAATAAGCAGAGCACCAGGTGAATTTACCAAAGGTCACGTTGATCACACTAGTACACAATATTTTAGAGAAAGGGTTGATTTTTTTGGTAGTTCCAAACAAGATATTTGTGGAAGAAGTGGTGTGCAACATTTAATCTTCCCTCATATTCAAACAATATAAATGATGAATTGATTAGGTAGGAATGCATGGTAGTTCTCACTCCACCATAATTGAGTATTAAGTACACCAAATGGGCATGCTATTGCTACTGCTGCATCAGTAGTGTAAAATGGCATTAATACATCTGTTGACATCAAGGGTATCCTATCTGAGCATAACAACTGCAACCATCATACAATTAGATATATAAAGTGCACAATAAACTATATATATATATATATATATATATATATATATATATATCAATGAAGAACATATAAATGGTCAATATATTGACCTCCTATATGAAACTCTAGTGTCTAGATTGCTTCATCATCCCATAACAATTGTGTCCATAACTCGATCATCTCTAGGGGTCACATGAGTGCGTAGTATTTCCATGTTCCCTTTCTTGGATAGACTCTACTACAAGAATTGGAGGCCCAACCACTCCCTCAACATCACATGTATGTAGATCCTAGTAGGATAATGCTATAAATGTGTTGTGTTGCACTAGGATATGAATCAAGGTGGATATGGATGTTTGTTTTTGGAATATGCTTTCTGTGATAGGAGGATTATAGGAAGGGGGGTTAGGCCTTCACCTAGGAGGATCAGGACCTAATAATGGGTCATTCCTAGAATTTTCTCTATCCTATGTGGATGCATGACCCACCATGTGGAATTCACTAATGTAAAAGTAGTTGACATGGAGACTTAACATAAACGCTTCCCATAATTCTCTAAGGAAATATATAGGCACCTCTAAATTTTTGCAGGGATATTTTTCAAATACCATAAACCACCCATCCATACAATTGTCTAAAAATGGTTGGTAGGTGCATTAGTCCATACACATGAATCTCTTTGTGACTAGTAATGGTTATACTCCAATTCTTGGCTTAATAAACAATGTGATCAACTACTAGTTTGAAATGTTTAGGTATCTATTTTGGTTTTTATCTAGCCCTATCCCGTAATATCTATATGTATTGTCCTTGTAATCATAAATGTTAGTTAATTGGCCTTAGGCATTTGCAATGGAAGACATAATGGTGTCTAAATATTTGGCTAGTGATAGTTGTGAGGGCTCTCTAGTATTTTGCAATTCTTGTACAAGGGTTCTAAGAGACCTCAACCATCCATCAATCTCCATGTTTATGTTTTTTAGTTGTGGGTGGGGTTTGGTGTGCCTTTATATGGTGATTTTGGGTTTGGGTTTTCTCCATGATCCATATTAATTAAGTGTGCTACAATTTAATAAGGGAAAAATATATTTAGGTTTATTTCTTAATCATTTAAACAAATTATGAAATTTTTTATAAATAAAATTCTATCAAAATTCATACCCGTAATCAATTGAATACCATGTCAACACAATGAGGGGATTTATTTGTCAATATCTCGGTTTCTTCTCCCATTTTTTCTCAATTTCACTCAAAAACACAAGGCGTGGTGTATTGCTGAAATGGACCGGTCGTAGGAATTTTAGAAAATCACCCCATATGAACACGTACATTCCTATAGAACATGTGTGTTCTTAGGAATGTGTGCACATTCTTAGGAATATGTGTGTGTTCTTAGGAATGTGTGAATGTTCTTAGGAATGTGTGCATGTTCTTAGGAACACGCGTGTGTTCTTGTTGACGCCCACCTGGAATTGACTTGGCATCCTCTATTGCAATTCGGGGGATGATGATCATGTCAAATCAAGAACATGTGCACATTATTAAGAATGTGCAAAAATTACTACATGATAATTTCCATTCTCACCCCATTGCCTATTATTTGTCTATCAACTTCTTGGAAAAACACTTGGAGATAAATATATTTATCTTGTCCATAAATTGATCCAAGAAAATTGTCTCAGTGGAAGAAATTTTCCATCTGGAAATTGTAGGTATTACTATGTGGATGTAGCCCCCTAGGAGAGATATGAAATAACTAGGGAAAATGAGGGATAGTTTAAAACTCTAAGACCAATAACCCAATCGGAAATTCTTCCAAAATTATTTAAGAAACACTCTACCAAAGTTTATTTCTATTCCTTCTAGTTAATCTACTCATGGTGTTCATTCTACTACCCCATACAACACAAGAAAATACTCCCTTCTATACTACTCAATCCCTTAAGATTCCTCTTCCTCTTGGTGCTCTTTAGTATGGACATCACAAGTTCATTAATCCACTGTCTACTTTTAGATTAGAGTTTACCAGAGTTTTAACTCTTTTAACACTCGATGTACATCTAGGTTCTACATGGTATGTAGATGATTTTTCTCTACTTCACTTGTTCATTCTTACTACCACCCAAAGAACATATTTTCAACATCAAATTTAACTCAATACAAAATTCACTCCCTAATATTTCAACCTCAAGACTAGAACTATCTTTTGAAGATGAAACTGTCCATTTCCTATCTTCCTCTTGATTCAAAAAACTACTTGAGATCTTTCCAAAGGGACTGAAAAGGCCATTTATAATTCCAATATAGAGCACAATATTAGTACTATGTGGCTAAACTTGTGTAATTCACTTTGCTAATAGTATGTTGAAATCAAGGAAACTAGATATCCAATTATTTCCTATGAAACTGCTACATAAAATTGAAATGGAAGGGAAAGGTCCTTTGTTGAGCATCAATGCATTGCAACCTTAGATAAATATGATTTTCCTTTAGTCAACAATCAATTTTCAAATCCAAAACTTTATCTAGGTGGATATCGGTGGAAAGCCACCTATTCCAACTGGCTCAAAGCAGGCTTCTGACAATTTACTAGTTTTAGGAGTTTTTCGGTTCCTAAACTTCCAGGGCCATTTTGAGGGCCTAAACAATTTTTTTTTGGGATAGAGCACCTCAATTATTTGTAAAATTATTTTATTTAGCCCCCAAAATCAATCTCCTTGGTGATACATTTCCAACGAACTATCGTGCGCCCCAATTGGAGATTGTATGCAAAAGTTACACCCTCGAGAAGTTGATAAACCAAACTACCCAAAACGAGGTCCACAAAATTGTTTTATTTTCATCTTCCGGGGTTAGGGTTTTGGATTTTTCTTTATGTTAAAAATTCCTTTAAAGCCTTATTATAATAATCTTCTTACGAATGAGCATAGCCATCACATCTCTTATCAGAGATAAGTTGTCACCATTCTAGCGAGTCTTTCACTCTGTAATTTTGTAGTCTGTACATTTCGCTGATTAATAGAAATTGTGTATTACTGTATCTATGTGTTTATCTCTTTGATATATATTTTTTATATTGTTGTATATATGATACATCTCTGTACATTTATTTATTATATATCCTCTCTCATTTCGTGCTAAAAATAATCTGGATCAGTGGTATCAGAGTAGGCTGCTCTTGATCATTTTTTTCAGTGCATGTCCCTGACAAGGTCCGAGTACAGAAATTTGGGTCTCAAGCTTGTTTCTCTTGAAGAAAATTTCACTTTCACACCCAAGAAACCCTCCATGGAAGAATAAAATAAAAATGACGGAGCATAAGATTCTATTAATCTATTGCTTGAGCAAGCTCTCACGCGATAGAGGGATGAAATGATGGAGAATTCTTCCCACATCGTTCAACACTTGTGGATAACATAAGCTTCTTCATCAAGTAGCCACTTTGGAGGCACCTCTCCTTTCAAGGTACAAGTTAATTTTGATATTCCCATATTTGAAGGACATATAGATACAGATTCCCTAGAAAAATGACTAAATCTGCTAAAAAGTATTTCTATGTTCACAATTTCTCCAATAGGGAAAATATCACCTTCACTCTCCTTAAGAATCTCACCCATGTCAAATATTGGTGGGAAAATTACTGGAAGAAAAGTTCCACAGAGGAGTCCAGAATATATGGGGTCGAACCCACTTCGTAACTTTTTGTGGATGCGGTCAAGGAACAATATTACCCTATTGCTAACTATGACAACCATTACATGAGATGGACCATGTTGCGTCAAGAGAGGGGCCAAGCAGTGTCATATTTCACCAACACTTTCCATAGCTTGCGTACCAAACTAGGTATCAAAGACTCCAAGCAACATATGGGTTTGAAATACCGTGGGGCTCTGCATAGGTACATCCAAACCAAAATGGATTTCCTGGACATCTCATCACTAGGAGATTCCTATCGATATTCTATCAAAATCAAGTAAAAATTTAGACATGAGAACAAACATAAGTTTGGGTCTACAAATCTGCAACAACCAAAGCATGATAAATACGGCCCTAAAAAGCAACCTCCCAGAAAACAACATAAGCCACAAAATCCCCTAGAACAACACAGATGAATGTCTCTCAAAAGAAACATTCGGGGCCGAGATCAAAGACAAGGAGTCGAACCCTAATTCATAATATTTTTCAAAAATCCACAGAAGACAGATCGTCGATGCAAACCCCACTACTACTGTCACGACCACAACAATTCAACTAGAAGAACCAATAGATCCTGAAGAGGGGGAGTGCATCTTTCATTCATAGATGTGGGTGAAGGGGACCCCGTTTCATTTCATTGCTGATAGTGGAAGCCAAAAGAACTCATCTCAGTAGAGGTCATCAAACAGTTGGGGTTTTCAACAACACCACACCCGCAAGAATACAACATTGAGTGTCTTCTCCAGGGATGAGATATTTGTGCCATCCAGCAATGTCTCCTGTCCTATGGAATCATGTCCTTCAAGGATGATGTATTTATGAGTCTCAACCCTGTAGTGTCATTATTACTATGGGGGGTCATATCTATAGGATACTAGAGGTAGTTCTGACTACTTTCCTACCTAAACAGTTTCGCAAGGTAGTATCTCATACTACGAAATTCAACTTCTTCACAATTTGTTCAAAAGGTTAACATAAGGACACTGTAACCACTATAGCCTCAGTCCAAGCACCTTTTGTCCAACAGAAGCAGGTCGGCAAGATTGAAGCAAAGCACAAGGCTTCCTTCTGCACACAGTCATCTCATGTATATAGACTAGTTAAAAAGGTCCAACCTTTCCAACTACAAGTTCGTGACAACCTTCAACAAGATAAGTAGTGCAACTTCTCCAGCAAGGCAAGCAAATCATCAAGATGCAGATTCAACAAACGATTTTCCCTCTCCCCCAGACACTCAACACAAGGGAGGCCATTTCTTCCTAAGGAGGTAGGATTGATCCAAGTGGATATAGGTGGCCACCCACCTATTCCAACTAACTCAAAGTAATCTTCTAACAATTTACTATTTATAATAGTTTTTCGGTTCCTAAACTTCTGGGGCCATTTTGTGGGCCTAAATGAAGTTTTTTCGGGATCGAGCACCTATATGATAGTTAAAGCCTTTTATTGAGCTGTTAAACTGAATCTTCTCAATGATACATTTCCAATGAGATATCGTGAGCCCCAAATGGAGATCGTATGCCAAAGTTACGCCCCTGGGAAGTTGATACACCAAACTTCTCAAAACAGGGTCCACAAAACTATTGGCTTTTCATCTTCTGTGGTTAGGGTTTTGGATTTTTATTTGTTTTAAAAATGTCTTTAGAGTCTCATTGTAATCAACTTCTTGCGAATGAGTGTTGGCATCACATCTCTTCTCAGAGATAAGCTACCACCATTCTAGCTAGTCTTTCACTCTATAATTTTACAGCCTGTACATTTTTCTCATTAATTGAAATTTTGTATTATTGTATCTCAGTGTTTATCCCTCGGATATATTTATATTATATTTTTGTATATCTAATACATCTCTGTACAGTTATTTATTATATCTCTGCTCTCATTTTGTGCCGAAAATAATCTGGATCAAGACTCCTTTAGACTAAGTTTCAATTTCATAATGGACATTCTTCACTGAATAAATCTGGATATAATAAAGTAGGTTTGAATAATCTTTCAAAAATTCTTAGATATAAATTTTGAGTTCCCTATGCAAATCCAAAAACCAATAAGCTTGGTAACAAACATACTCAAGTATAGTAGATTCAAACACCCTTAACTATTCCTTCTACTGAAATGTCATAACTTCTCGTCAACATGTATCATGACTAATAGGTTCTATTCACAAGCATCCTTGAGAGTAAGAGAACTTCTTGAGTAGAACAATGACTGGATCATTGTTATAGAAATGAAATTTCCAACTAGTATGAATATTTGTTTCATATTACCAAATAATATATAATAATTAGGAAAGAGTTAGATGCTAGGATTTACTCAAAATGTGGCCACATGATCTTGTTTTGGGTGTAATATAATTTGATTGTAAGGCTTGAATATCAATAGTTAGAATGATATTACTCCATCGTAATCTTACAAAGGGCCTCAAGGTTTTCCCATGGGAAAATGTAAAAGAAAAATCAAGTAGTTAATAATTGCAGGTCAAACATCTATGTTTTTCAATTTGATTCTTTTAACACTTTTGGTAGAATCATGGTTCATAGATACATGGAGTTCAAAGATTTCCTTTCATGCCATTTCCTCATCCAAAACCCTTAACAACATGACTATGAAAATAATCTAGAAGTAATAACCTCTCTTAGTGTGAGTTACAACCTACAATAACTCCTAACATGATATGACATTACCCATATGTCAATTTTTTTTATTACCATGATCAAGCTAGAAAGGGGAGGCAAGGATATCAAAGGAACTAGAGATGTACAAACCATATCTTGGACAAGCATAGAATCCATTTGCATGAATTCACTATTTGTTGAGATCCTTCTATCCAAATTCCAATTTGCACACTCAACACACCATGGGTAATTGTTAATAAAGGAAATTCTACCATCATCACTCATCATGTTGTTAGAAAAACAATATTGTGGAGCAATAAAATAAAACAAATGTGGAAATAAAACATAGAAAATATACAATACAATAGAGACACAGATATACGCGGTTCACCTAGTGTGGGCTATATCCACCAAAGAAATTTACAGGTCCTTCCTTTATTATTATCCATCAAATGAAGGGATATAACCTACAACACACCTGTTGTAACTTCCTCTTCTTTCTCTCATAATATCCTCACTCGGAATACGATATTCACAATGATACATAACCACAATACATTTCAATCATAAAAGAGGGTTTCTTTCTAGGGTAAAAACCCCTAACATAACTTCTATCGTCAGATCTACGACATTATAATGAATGGTCCAGATTTACTATGAAATGACAATATACATTTACAATGCAATTTTACTTTAAGGGGCTCGCTTTCCCTCTGACCCCGTAGGAGGGGAAATCCCCCCCTGCACTCCTCCACGTGGAGGAGTGTACATTTCTTGGGGGTGTAAAGTATTCATGGGGTATAAACACGACTAAAAACAAAGCCCTCTGAATAAGGAATATAATCAGGATCCACAACCAACAATATCCCACTTGGAGATTGATCTCAACAACTACATCGTTGATGTATCTACTGGACTATGATCCTTCTTGGACCTAACAAATTTCTCATCTTCACCTTCATGGTTGAATATCAACTGAAACTGAGCAGGAACTCAATTTATCCCTGGTTACTCCCTTTGTTAGCATGTCTGCAGGATTATGGCTAGTGTGTATCTTTTCCAACTTCAAATATCCATATTTCAATATGGATCGTATGAAATGGTACTAGAGTTGTATATGGTTAGTATTCTAATGGAAGGCTGAGTTATTTGCAAGATAAATGGAAATCTCACTATCACAGTACAACATGTTATTCTCTTGCTTCTTTCCCAATTCCTCCATAAACCTCTGTAATCAAATCATTTTGTTATTAGCCATTGTAGTAACAACATACTTTTCTTTTGTTGTTGAAAGTGAAACAACCTTTTGCAGTTTCAAAATTTAACTTATTGTTGTTCCACCTATAGTAAAAACATACCTTGTGGTGCTCCTCCTGCTATCTTTATCACCTGCCATATTTGAATCAACATATCCCTATAGAATAGTGTTTTAACCTCCAAAACATAATACATGAGTAGAAGTACCTTTCAAATACTTGAGAATCCACTTTACTGCCTCCCAATGTTCTTTACCTAGATTTTTCATATACCTACTCACAACTCCCACTTCATGTGCAATATCTGGTCTTGTGTAAACCATCATAGACATCAAGATGCCAATTGTTGATGAATAAGAGACCATGGACATGCATTTTATCTCCTCATGTGTCTTGGGACACATTTCCTTAGTTAATTTGAAATGGCTGGCCAAAGGTGTACTAACTGGTTTTACATTCTACTTTCTAAGCCTCTCCAACACCTTCTCTATGTAGTCACCCTGAGACAATGTCAATTTGCGATTTTTCCTGTCTCTTTTTATTTTCATACCAAGGATTTTCTTTGTAGCACCCAAATCCTTCATTGCAAATGAATTAGTTAATTTCTTCTTAAGCACATTTATATCTTGCATATTATACCTTGCAACAAGCATGTCATCTACATACAATAGCAAGATAATATAGCTTCCATTTTCTATCACTTTAAAATAAACACAGTGATCAGAATGACATATACTATAACCTTGTTCTATCATAAACCTGTCAAAATTGAAATACCACTGCCTTGGAGCTTGCTTTAGGCCATACAAGCTCTTATTCAACCTTAATACAAAATTATTCTTCCCTTTGATCTCATACCCCTGTGGTTGCTGCATATAAATCTCTTCCTCCAAATCCCCATGGAGAAAAATTGTTTTTACGTCTAACTGTTCAAAATGCAAATATTATACTTCCACAAGACTTAAAATAGTCCTAATTGAAGTCATTTTAACAACAGGAGAAAATATTTCATCAAAATCTATACCTTTCTTTTGTGCAAACCCCTTTACAACAAGTCTAGCCTTGTACCGTTTTTTGCCTCCATCTTCTTCCTTCAACTTGTAAACCCATTTATTCTATAATTATTTTTTTCCTATTGGAAACTAAACCAAATCTCAAGTCTAGTTATTTACTAGGGAATGCATTTCCTCTTTCATTCCTTTCTCCCACTTATTTTTAGTGTCTATCTATATTGCCTCTTCATAATATTCGGGTTCACCAAAATCAGTCAACAATAAATAATACAATGAAGGAGAGTATCGTTCATGGGGTCTACTTAACTTGGTAGATATTCTAAGAACACTTGCAGGAGTTAGAGGTACCTGTTGCTCTTGTTGTTGTACATTTTGATTTTCTGGTACCTTTGGAATTTCCTTTTTCAGTGATCTCATAAGCTCGGTGTATTCTAGTTTTTTTTTTCATGTTTCTTTCCCTGCAACTAATCTTTGTACATGACCTTGTCATTGAATATGACATCTCTACTCCTAATGATTTTTTGATTTTCATAATCTCATAAACAATAACCAAAATCATTAATACTATATACAATAAAGGTACATTTCTTGCATTTTCCCTCAAGCTTTGTTCTATTTTCTTTATCAATATGGGCAAACGCTTCACAACCAAAAGTATTCAAAAATGAATAGTTTACATTTTTACCTATCCATGCCTCCTGTGGAATTATACCATCCAAAGAGCTTGAAGGTCCTCTATTTATTAAGAAAACAACAATATTTACAACATCTTCCCATAACTGTAATGGAAAAACAACATGCAATCTCATACTCCCTGCACGCTTCATGATTGTCATGTTCATCCTTTCTAACACACCATTTTATTGTGGTGCTCCTGGAACTCTATTCTCTCTTTGAATCGCATGGTATAAACAATAATCATCAAAATCCTTGCCAAAATATTCACCTACATTGTCTGATCTGAGAAACTTCAACCTTTTCCTTGTCTTATTCTCAAGCAAATCTCTCCATTTCTTAAAAGTATCAAAAACATCATATTTTTGTCGAATGTAATAAACCCAAGTTTTTCTAGTTGCATCATCAATAAAAGTAACATAATAACGAGAGACTCCAAGAGATGATACCTGAGTTGGTCCCCATACATCTGTATGAACAAGCTCTAACCTTTCACTCTCATTTTATTTTCCAACTCTGAGAAATCCGACTCTCTTCTTTTTTTCATAAACACAATGCTCACAAAAATCCAAATCAATTTGTATAATATCCGACAACAAATTTCTTTGGTGAAGTATATGCATCCCCTTCTCACTCATGTGTCCAAGGATATGATTCCATAGTGATGTATCCACTTCTGTAGAAGCTAAAGATATAGAAGAGTCAATATTACCAGTACATAAATACAATGTATGTATCTTGTCTCGTTTTGCTATCACCAATGATCCTTTGGTGACCTTCCACACCTTATCTGTAAATATGGATATACAACCTTCACTTTCCAACTGCCCTATTGAAATTATATTTTCCTTAGATATGGAACACGTCTTACCTCTTTCAACAACCATTGGTTTCCATTCCTTTTCTTTATTTTCACCTTTCTCATTCCAACAATTTTTCATGGTGCATCATCACCCAAATGAACCTGTCCAAAATCACCTTAAACATAATATAGAAAATGTTTCCTATGGGGTGTGGCATGAAATGAAGCCCCTGAATCTACTTCCCAAGAGTCATAAATATTATCTACCGAAATAATCAAATCATCTTGTAACACATCATCTGTTACAGTTGCTTCTTGATTTTTATTCTGCTATCCATCTCTTTGTTTCTTTGGAGCTCTGCAGTCTTTCTTCAGATGTCATTTCTTTCCACAATTCCATCACTCTATCTTTCCAAGTCTGGATTTGGATCTACTCGTCCTAGAATTCTTGCAATTCCCTGAGCCTTTTCCTCTATCTTTTTGTCTTCCCCTGTTATCCATGTTTAACGCATTACCCAATGTCTCACATGTGCTTTTCCGTCACATTTTCTCGCTAAGGATAACACCAACAACATCATCAAATTTTAGAGTGTTTGAACCAGAGACATAGTTACTTACAACCATGACCAATCCATTCCATCTTTCTAGCAATGAACACAATATTAGAGGATGTTAGGGTCCTAAATCGCATATAGGTAGAACAATATATGCGGATGTAATAAAGGTCAATATTAATAAGGCCTTGCAATAAAATAGAATAAGTGAATGTAAGAATACCTAATAGAAGCTTTGGCTTCTAGAAGGATATTCCTCTAGATGCTTCTTTTGATAGACATATTTAGTATAAATAGGAGTCAACGGTATGAGAACCCTAGCTTGGATATTATTGTAATAGAGTTCTTCTCAACTGGAGGTTGCCCCCTCGAGGCCCGTGAACATTGCTTTCAGAATCAAAGTGTTATTTTTTTTGTTATTCTTATATCATTTCAGTGCTATTGTGGTGATTGTTTTGGTTATATTGTTGTTATTCTACCATTTCGAGCATTTTATTTTTGTTCTGCTTACTTATTATATCTGGTATATTACAAGTGGTATCAGAGCACTTTCCTTGGAAGATATTGTGGGTAATTTTTTTTTTCAGGGTAGAGACATATTCCGATGTCTTTAAGCCACAGAGATCTGTCGCTACACGCATAAACCCGTGGTTGAGGGATTCATACACGCAGGAAATACAAGTGGTTCTTAAGCGCACATCTGTTGGCCACCCTTGCAACCCCTATTGGTACCCGTTCGAGTGGTAGTGCATTAGACAACACATGTGTGTGGATCGGCCTAGATTTCTTGAAACCCTCTTTAGATAAACTGATCGGCCGCCTGACTGCTATAGTGCCATCGAGAAAAACACTTGGGAAGATACTCTCTAGTACATGGGTAGTCGGGTAGTACAGCTAAGGGTACGATCTATCCTCCTTAGTTAGTACCCTAAGATGTTGGGCCGAGTACTACTATTGGACCCCGTACGTATATCAGAGAGTTATAGCACAAGGAAAACCCTTGTCTGTAGAACCCTTGAATACCTAACCCTTAAGGACAGAAACATAAACAAATTAAAACATACAAGATCTATTGCCATGCAACTATGTTTGGGTTTCCAAGTAACTACACTTTTATTCCTGGTTAAGAAGTTGGGAAATTCATCACTCTAGTATTCTTCAGACAGAAGTATAACTCTGTAGGTGTAAAAATAATAAATAAATGTCTGGAATTTTTTTCACCGTTGTTTGAGACCTATTCCATTGGATTCATCTCTTCTCCCTTATCACATTCATACATATCATTTTTTGGCAAAATTTTTGACCCCACCCACCCCTTTTCGGTTCCCTCGTCCTCATGGCCCATACCCGCAGCCAAGACTTAGAAGCTTGCTTCAATACCTTGCAATATAGTCTCATCGAGACCCAACAAGAAGTGAAACAACTCAGTACCAATGTTGTCGCCATCAATACAACCATGCAGTCCTCAATGGAGGAAATCAAACAAGACCTGACCACTCAGCTTGAATTTGTCTTTTTGTCACTCTGCACCAAGATTCATATCCCTACAGATAACCCTTCCTCTGACTCACCCCCACATAACGAAGGTTAACATTCCTCTCATTCCCATAGCTTTAAACACCATCACTTTCAACGTGACCTACGCCTTCCGCGGGTGGATGTGACCAAATTTGATGGCTTAGACCCCACTGGTTGGGTAACCCAAATGGAACATTATTTCTCTTTATATGGCATTAGAAATGACTTGGCCAAACTCCGGTATGGTTTTCTCCATCTAGATCAAGAACGTTGGCAAAGGAGAAAAACTTCACGTCAAACATATATTGCTTGGACACACTTTGTGGCAGAGCTTTATAAACTCTTTGACACTGACACCAACCATTTGGGCCATTTGAAAAAGTTGAAACAATCAGGAACAGTGGAAGAATTTATCCCTACCTTTGAGCACCTGGATTTTTGGATAGAGGGCATGTATGATGCCTTTTTTCGAGAGCGTTTTATCAGTGGCCTCAAGGATGATATTTAGGCCCATGTCCTCATGGCTCGGCCTCAGATTTGAGTGGAGGCTACTAAAAGAGATAAATAAGAACAATAGGTTGTATCTTCTCAAAACCAGAAACCCTCCTTTATCCCTCGCCCTAAACCAATAAATCCCAATACTCCCTCTGCTCCACTAAAGATCCAAAAATTGACCAGGGCTAAAATGGATGAACGCCAACTCAAAGGCCTTTGTTATAATTGTGATGAGAAATATTTACCGGACCACAAGTGTAAGGAACAAAATATTTTGATGGCCATCTCTGAGGATATTTCAGAAGAGGATGTTGAAACTCCCCTTGTGTCTGAGTCACCTGAAACCACTGATATAACCCCTCCCTCAGACCCTCCCAAAGTAGAACCGGTCATTTCCCTCAATGCTCTCACTGGCTTCTTTGCTCCCCAAACCCTCAAGCTAATCGGTTACATCAAGCATCGGAAGGTCATCATTATGGTTGATAGTGGAAGCATCCATAATTTTATTCATTGTCGCATTGCCCAAGAAACTCATTGCTACATCCATGTCGTTAATAATTTCCAAATCATGATTGCCAATGGTGGCTCCATGAAATGTGGAGGGCATTTTGAAAATGTTCGTCTCCAAATTGGCAACTACCACCTGAAATATCATATGTTTTCTATGGACATGGGCAATTGTGACATTGTGTTGGGTGCAGACTGGATAAGGACTTTGGGTCCCATTCTCATGGATTTCAGGGAATTAACCATGCAATTTGACCAGGAAGGCCACCAATATAAACTCCAAGGAATCACCATCAGTTCACCTAAGATCATTAGTTCCCATCGCATGGAAAATATGCTCAAAAAAGATCATTCTGGTGTTATTGTCCAACTCCATGCCATACAAGCAACAAAGACACCCTCGGTGTTGCAAGAGCTCCAAGCCATCCTTTCTAAACATCAAGTGGTCTTTTCCACTCCCCAAGGACTCCCACCTTCCTGTGGTGTTCATTATCATTCCATTCCCATTGTACCCGAAATCCTTCCTCCCAATATCTGTATGTATCGTCACCCCTTTTCCCAAAAAAATGAAATTGAGAAAATGGTCTAGGAACTCTTTAATGCAAGCGTTATCCACCCCAGTACGAGCCCATACTCTTCTCTGGTGGTCATGGTTATGAATAAAGAAGGTACTTGGCGAATGTGTCATGACTTCTATGCCCTCAACAAAATTACCATTGAAGACAAATTTCTCATTCCTGTCATTGATGACCTCCTAGATGAATTGAGTGGCGCCCAATTCTTTACTAAACTTGATCTTCGTTTGGGATACCACTAGATACGTATGAAAGAGGTAGATATTCCCAAGACTACCTTTAGAACTCATGAGGGCCACTATGAGTTTTTGTTCATGCCCTTTGTCTTGTGTAATTCCCCCTCCACCTTCCAAAGCCTCGTGAATCATGTCTTCTGTCCTTTTCCATGTCATTTTGTCTTAGTTTTCTTTGATGATATCCTCATCTATAGAAAAACCTGGACAGACCATCTTGCTCATGTGAATTGAGTTCTCCATCTACTCTCTTAGCACCAACTTTTCTTGAAACAGTCTAAATGTGCTTTTGGCACCTCAGAAGTAGAGTAATTGGGTCATCTCGTTGGCAAGGACGGTGTCAGGGTGGATCCTAAAAAGATTGAAGCTATGCAAGACTGGCCTCACCCAAAGACTCTCAAAATATTGCATGGATTTATGGGCTTAACAGGTTATTACCGCAAGTTTGTTAAGAATTATGGAAAGATTGCAACACTTCTCACTACTCTCCTAAAAAATAACTCTTTCACTTGGACCCCAACTGATGCTTAAGATTTTCAAACCTTGAAGATGGCCATGTGCACCACTCCATTCTTGGCCCTTCCTGATTTCACAAAGACCTTTGTCTTGGAATGTGATGCTTCAGGGAAAGGAAATGGTGTTGTCCTTATGCAATAGGGTCGGCCTTTGTCCTTTACCAACAAGCAACTATTTGAAAGAAATATAAGCAAATCAATTTATGAAAAGGAAATGTTGGTTATTCTGCATGCCGTTGATATGTGGCGCCCTTATCTATTGGGGCAGCGCTTCCAAAATAAGATAGACCATCAAAGCTTCAAGTATTTTCTGGTACAAGACATTTCCTCCCCAGAGCAACAAAAATGGGTGACTAGGCTCTTTGGATATGATTATGAGATCATTTACAAGAAAGGAAAAGACAATGTGGTTGCAGATGCACTTTCCTGAAAATATGAAGACGAAGGATCCATTTTTTCTCTTTCCTTCATTGTACCAGATTGGCTCCAAGACATTCGCCAGGAATGGCTACAAGATCCCAAAAGTTTGCATCTGATCCAACAATTTCAGTCCAATGCTCCATCTTCCCTAGGGTACTCTTGGCTCCATGATGATCTTTGATACAAAGGTCGTTTGTATTTAATTAAACAATCAAAGCTTAAATCCATGGTACGTTCTGAGCTTCATACTACACCCACATCGGGGCACTCAGGGTTCACCAAAACCTATGCCAGGGTCAAACGTTCTTTTTTCTGGGATGGTATGAAATAGGACATTTGTAATTTTCTCACTGAATGTGATGTGTGTCAATGCAACAAGGGAGAAACAGTCAAATCTCTGGGCACACTACAACTGCTTCTGATTCCACCTGCTATTTGGAGGGATATCTCTATGGATTTTATTACAGGCTTGCCCAAATTGGGAAATAAATCAGTCATCATGGTGGTTGTTGATTGCCTTTCCAAGTATGCTCATTTATGTGTTCTTCAACACCCGTTTACAACATCCACAATGGCTCAAATTTTCATGGATCAGGTCTTCAAGCTTCATGGCATGCCACACTCTATTATTTTTTATCGCGACCCAACTTTCACAAGCAAGTTTTAGCAAGAACTGTTCAAGCTACAAGGAACCCAATTGCATCTCAGCACAACTTATCATGCCCAGAATGATGGTCAAACAGAAGTTGTCAACAAGTGTTTGGAAACATATTTGAGGTGTTTTTCCTCGGAAAAGAAAAATCAGTGGGCTCAATGGTTACCCCTAGTTGAATGGTGGTACAACACTTCATACCATACAACTACATGCATGACTCCTTTTGAAGCGGTATATGGACATAAGCCACCTTCAGTTCTCTCATACCTATTAGATGTCTCAAAGGTCCAAGCGGTTAACCAAACACTTACAGCTCGAGAGGCTATTCTCCATACCCTCAAAGAGAATTTGGTCATGGCACAAAATTGTAGGAAGCAACAAGTAGATCAAGGTCACTCTGAACATCAATTTGCGGAAGGGGATCAAGGGTTTCTTTGACTACAACCTTACAAGAAAAATCCCCTTAAGGTTGAGCACTGTTAGAAGCTAGCGCCCAAATTTTATGGTCCTCATGCTGTTCTCAAGCGTGTGGGATAGGTGGCCTATCATTTAGATTTGCCCAATCATTCAAAGCTACATCCTTTTTTTCATGTTTCATGCTTAAATAAGGTGATTGGAACTAAGTGTCAAATTCAAAGCAACCTTCCCGAGTTAGCCGAAGAAGGATCCACTTGGCTACAACCACAAGAATTTTTGGACCAGCGTGAGTGTCACCTGCGTCAGAGAACCATCAAGGAAGTGTTAGTCTAGTGGAAAGATACAACTCCAACCGATGCCACTTGGGAACCAACTACCATTCTTGAGCAATTTCCACATCTCAATCCTCGAGGACAAGGTTTTTTTTAAGGGGGAGGACATGTTAGGTTCCTAACCCACACATAGGTAGAACAATATATTCGGATCTAATAAAGGTCAATATTAATAATGCCTTGCAATAAAATAGAATAAGTCAAATGTAATAATACCTAATAGAAGCTTTCTCTTCTAGAAGGATCTTCCTCTATATGTTTATTTTGACCGACATATTTAGTATAAATAGGAGTCAAGGGTATTAGAACCCTAGCTTGGATATTATTGTAATAGATCTCTTCTCAACTAGAGGTTGTCCCCTTAAAGCGGACCGTGAACATTGCTTTCAAAATCAAAGTGTTATTTATGTTGTTATTCTTATATCATTTCAATGCTATTGTGGTGATTGTTCTGGTTATATTGTTTTTATTATACCATTTCTAGCATTTTATTTATGTTCTGCATACTTTTTATATCTAGTATATTACAGAGGAGCCCTGACCTCATCATCAAAGTCCATTTTTGCATAACTTAGTTGATTAGTAACCGTATCAAATTCATTTAAATGATCTACAATAGACCCACCTTCTGAGATCTTCATATTAAATAATATCTTCTTTAGAAATACCTTATTGGATGCCAAGGATTTTTCATACAGTTTAGTCAATGTGTCCATCAACTCCTTCATTGTCTTTTCTTTCGAAATATTGAAAGCCACCGACCCTACCAGGCTCAACTGTATCGTTCCTAGTGCCTTTATGTCAAGAATCTCTTATTCTTCATCGTTCATGGTCGTTGGCTTCTTTTGTATTCCACCCAATGGTAGGAATAGATCCTTATAATATAAATAATATTTCATTTGCATCTTCCATAACTAGTAGTTTTGGCCGTTAGATGTCTCGACCCTAACTTTCCATCTTCCGCCATTGCTCCTACTCGAACCAGGAACCCTCTTTTCCTGTGAGTTACATTTCGCTCTGATACTAGTTGTTACAAAAACAAGATCACGAAGAAATAAAATAAAACAAATGTGGAAATAAAACATAGAAGATACACAACACAATAAAGACACAGATATACACGGTTCACCCAATGTGGGTTATGTCCACCAGTGAAATTGTCAGGTCCTTCCTTTATTATAATCTAGAAAATAAAGGAATACAACCAACAACACACCCATTGTAACTTCCTCTTATTTCTCTCATAGTATCCTCACTCAGAATACAATATTCGCAATGATACATAGCCACAATACATTTCCCTCATAAAAGAGGATTGCCTTTTAGGAAAAAAAACGCTAAGATAACTTCTATCATTAGATCTATGACCTTATAATGGACAGTCTAGATTTAATATGAAATTACAGTATACATTTACAAGGCAATTTTTCCTTCGGGGGCCCATTTTGCCCCGGACCCTGCAGGAGGGGCAAACCCCCCCTACACTCCCCTGCGTGGAGGAGCCTACATTCTTTCGAGGTGTAAATTCTTCATGGGGTATAAACACGACTAAAAATAAATACCTCTGAATCAGGAAGATAATTATGATCCACAACCAACACATGAAAGCAAGCCCAAGGCTTCTATGAAATTGCATCAACTCACAACATTTGAACTAATCAATATAAGTTGCAAGGTATCTTCTCGAGGATATCAAGGGAAATTCAAGACCAGATACAAAGTCCATGCATTCATGTCATTTTAGACCAAAAGACCAATGATTTGATATGAGACCAAGAGTCTTGAAGTGCGCCATTATTCCAGTCTAGACTACCGCTAAAGTCTTCCCTCAGAGTTATTATGATGACACTCAATAATGCAACTTGTTGTACTCCTAGAATCTTATCATAAATAGTTGTATGACCATAAAAAGGTAGCCCAGACTTCTCTCAGGGTTTTCTAACCAACGATATAATATGGTCATTAAAATGTCACTCTTGATGAATGTTTTTGTTTCTATTTAGTAATATAAGTATGGTACTAATCACCAAAACAATACCTACTAACGAAAACTCGACCATGGGAAATTCAGGGATTAGAGTCATAGCATGGAAGTAAAATGTCAAAAATTGTCTAGTCTAATTTTAGAAACCGTTGGCTCTAATACCAATTAGTAACCTAAGTAGTGTACAAATTAGCAAAACAAGTCCTACTAGCCTAATTCAATACAAGAGTAAAAGTAATATCAAAATTTTCCACACTTTGCATACATGTCTGGCAACTGAGACTTGAGACTTGAGATTGAACCGTACTTATTATTATTTTTCCATGAATATAGATATCCAAGTCTAGCAACGTCAAGATAATATTGAAAAATTTAAACTCACCTCATTAGACATCACCAAATTCCTACATTTGCCCAAAGAATGCCAATGCCTTGTGAGGAAGCACATATGTTGAACACCATGCAATCATCACAGTCGATGAAGAAGCATCTCATCCATCCATACCCATTTAATTGAAAAATTTGCTAGGGTCTTGCATACTTTCACATTTCAAGTACATGTTGACAAGTACATTATGTAAATACGTGTCTCTGGCTCAAATCCAGTCAACTTGATGTGGCATGGATTAATTTTTCATTCGTCAAGGATTTCTTCATGATGCACTTGTCAGAACATATGATAATACGTACATAAATCGACATGCTCCATCTGCATGAAAGGGGAATTAGTGTTGTTCCCGTTGGGATTGTCTTGTGAGTGTACGTATATTTTGGGAGTCTTACTGGTGGCAATAATAGCGATTTTATGATGGAAATGAAAATGAATACTAGGGAATGGCATCACTCCAACATCTCAAGACCATTGTCAACCCTAAATTAAAATTGTTCATGGATATCCCATTAATCCTCCTCAACATTCAACCTTCAACTCTATAAGGGACATGATAAACTGATCCCTAATCAATTGAAGGATTTTCCTATAGTCTACACATTGGATTTTTTGGATTTTTTACGGGCATATTTTTTGATTAATTTTTATTGAAATTTGGCCAAAAATTGTTGGAACTCCATATTTGAGTGATTAAGACTGTATAATTCGAGTGACCTGAGGGATTTTCAAGATGTTCAATCCATTTATACATTAAAAATGCAATTTAAACAATAGAAAATGGAGATTTCACCAAGATCTATTTTATCGGATTCCAATGAAAAAGTTCAAAAAGTCGAATGTTCAGACAACACAGAAGGATTTGATGGAGAAAAATATAATTACATGAAAATAATGTAGTGCCATTTTTACAATTAGGTTTCCTCGGAGTTTGGAGTTTGGGGTATTCAAATCCCTAAAATCACCCACAAATCATTGAAAAATATGTTCTTGTGTCGTTAATTATGAAAGCATATGGTGAGATGGGTTTTCCAAGTTTTACTATAGATGAGAATATCATCAAAGAAAAATAAGACAAAATGACAGAGAAAAGGACATAAGACATGATTCATAAGACTTTGGAAAGTGGAGGGATAATTACAAAAGCCAAAGGGCATTACCAAGAACTCATGGTGACCCTCATGAGTCTTAAATGTAGTCTTGGGAATGTCTTCTTCTTTCATACAGATCTGGTGGTATCTAGAACGTAGATCAAGTTTGGTGAAGTACTGAGCTCCAGTCAATTCATCCAAGAGGTCATCAATGACAAGAATGGGGAATTTGTCTTTGATTATAAGTTTGTTGAGAGCACAAAAAATCATGACACATTTGCCAAGTACCTTCTTTATTGAGTACCATGACCACAAGAGAAGAATAAGGGTTGGTACTAAGACAGATAACACCCGCTTCTAGCAATTCATGAACAATTTTCTCAATCTTATTCTTCTAGGAAAAGTGATGATGATAAGGGAAAACATTGAGAGGAAGATTACCTGGTATGAGAGGAATGGAATGATCATGGACACCACAAGAAAGGGGAAGTTCCTTGGGAGTGATAAAAACAACTTGGTGTCGGTAGAGGATAGATTGGAGGTCAAGATGCATAGAGGGTGTCTGAACGGCTTAAATGGAGTGGAGTTGGGAAATAATTCTAGAATGACCCTTTTTGAGGAGCTTTTCCACTCGATGGAAACTAATGATCTCAAGGGAGCTTGTTGTGATGCCTTGGAACTTATATTGTTGTCTCTCCTATTGGAATTGTATGGTTAATTCCTCAAAATCTATGAGACTGGGGCCGAAAGTGCGTAACCATTCGACACAGAGCACAATGTCACAACCACCGATGTCTATAGAAAAAATATGGTATTTCAGGTGATACTGACCAATTTGGAGCTGCACATTTTCACAACGTCCCCCACTTTTCATGGAACCTCCATTGGCAATCATGATTTGAAAAACATTGACAGTAAGAATGTAACAATTGACTTCTTGGTGAATGCGTAGGTGAAACAAATACCTCCTCATCAAAAACATCCTCAGTCATGGCCGTAAAAAGCTTATGCTCCTTACACTTGTGCCCAGGAAAATATTTGTCATCATAATTATAACAAAGACCAGAAACATCCTCAGTCATGGCCATAAAAATATTATGTTCCTTACACTTGTGCCCAGGAAAATATTTGTTATCACAATTATAACAAAGACCCTTCAGTTGGCGTTTAGCCATTTTGGCGCGGGTTAATTTCTGGATCTTAAGGGAATTTGCAGGAGGGGTGGGATTGGTGTGTTTAGGGCGAGGAAGAAAACATGGTTTTTGGATATGGGAGGAGACAATCTGTTGTGATTCCTTAGCTTGTGGAGTAGCTTCCAACTAAGTCTAGGGGAATTCCATGAGAACATGGGCACAAATTTCATCTTTTAGGCCACTGATAAAGAATTCCTTGAAGAAGGCATCTGACATACCCTCTGTTGTGAAATACAAGCAATCAAATGTTGTGATAAATTCTTCCATTGTCCCAAACTACTTCAACTTGGTCAAACAACCTAAATGGTGTGTGTCAGAATGAAGGAAGTCATAAATCTCTGCAACAAATTGTGTTCGGGAAACATACCCTTGGCGTTCCTTTCAACGTCATTTCCACCATTACCAACATTCTGAATATAGATGTAGGATACCATAATGAAGCTTGGATAAATCATCAGTAATGCCATGCAAAGAGAAATAATGTTCCATTTGAGTGACCCAACCTGTGGGATCTGAGCCATCAAATTTGTTCACCTCAATTATGGGAAGGTGTAGGTCTCGATGAAGGTGGGTGGAATGAGAACCTTGGTAATGGGAAGAGTCAAGGTCTTCATGATAGAATGGTTGTTCATAAGAGGAAGGGTTCAAGGAATGGCCCTTCAATTGGTCAAGTGTGTCTTTTATGTCTTTTATGTTGCCACATTGGTCCTGGAGGATTTGAATAGAGGAATTGAGCTTGCTAATGTTGGCATTGATATTCTTGATGTTGTCCTTGTTTTGGATGTTGTCAGCAATCAATGTATCGATTTCTTGGGCACGGGTGGTGGCCATTTGGGTAGAGGTAAAAAATGGTCAGGCAAATGAGATAGGTGTTGAATAAGGGTGTTGGGAAGGGTGGGTAGGACCACTGAGAAGAATGGTGACAAGTGATATGTACCATGACGATCATGATGAAAATGGGAATCCAATGGGATAGGGCCCAAATAAGGGTGTTGGGAAAGGGGTCGGGTCCACTAGAAAAATTGTATTAAAAATGATAGGTACCACGACAATCAAGGAAAAGAGAGGAAAAGAACAGTGTCAAAATGCCCAAATTTTGAATGGGAGAAATCTTGTTTGTTCCCTTTTTGTTTTGTTTGTCCTAGGGGTTTGAGTTTTTTCCGGGGTTTCTACAGACAAGGGTTTTCCATGTGTTATAACTCTCTGATATACGTGCGGGGTCGAACAATAGTACTCGACCCAATATCTTAGGGCACCAACTAAGAAGGTTAGAATGTACCCTTAGTCGTACTACCCGATTACCGGCCAGGTAATAGAGAGTATCTTCCCGACTGTTGTTCTCATTGACACTATAGCAGTCAAGCGACTGATTGGTTTATCTACGGAGGGATTTAGGATATCTAGGCCAATCTATATGCATGTTTTGTCTAATGCGATACCACCTGAAGGGGTACCATGTCCAAGAAAATTCTACCTACAATCTAAGATTTCAATCAACCAAACAATTGTGAGTATGTCCATCTATAACCCTTTCATTGTGATGTTCATGATATCCGATGGAATTATCTAAAAAATATTGCATACAAATAATTCAATCACTTTTAGTTGTCCACATATTAATTGCAATGAAATATCTTTCATGCATTTTCACCTCTACAACTCTTTGTTAGTATGTAAGTTTTATGCAACCATTTCTTGTTGTATGTCATGATTTTTTTTTTTTATTCTTGATCACTTACGATTAAGTCTCATCCATAGCAATTCAAAACCTTATAAGCACCACACATCCTCATCGGTGTAACTCTTTGCAACTAAAAAATCATAATTAATATCTAACTTGTTATCTATGTCTCCATCACTATCCATCCAGCTAAGGTTCTCATCTCTAAAGGTCGGTTCCTCTATCTCAACCATCAACTCTAAAGTTGGATCTACCTTGACTAGTGGGATATCTTCAATGCAGTATGCTTCCAATTGTTTGTTATGGAGACAAAAATTGTATGAATCATTCATCTATCTTTGTGTCAATATATTTCATTTCTTAGAGTGTATATTTTCAAACACAGTCCAAGTATGTCCACATCTAGAAGCATTCCATATTTGATTCAATAACATCAAACTTTTGGAGATGAAGGGTTTCACTACCAAAGTTCTCTACCATAAACTTGGTTAAGCTATCTCTCTTAATTAGATAACTACAATATATCCAAATAAACCATTGCCATTCTTATTGGAGTTGTTGAATGAATGCAATGGTTTGTAAAACTCACGCTACCACCCAAAGTCCATATTTTCACAAATAATTCACATATTTTCAACATCAAATTCAACCCATTACTAAATTCACTCCCTAAGATTGCAACCTCAAGACTATAACTATGTTTTGAAGATGAAACCTGCCATTTCCTATCTTCCTCTTCATTATGCAAACTACTTGAGATCTTTCCAAAGGGACTGCAAAGGCCATTTATAGTTCCAAGATAGTGCACAAGATTAGTAGTCTGCGTTCTCAAAGGGACTGCAAAGGCCATTTATAATTCCAAGATAGTAACACAAGATTAGTAGTCTGTGGCTAACCTTATAGAATGTGCTTTGCTAATTGTATGGTGAAATCAAGGAAAATAGAGATTCAATTGTTTCCTATGAAAAATGCTATATAAAATTGAAATGGAAGGGAAAGGTCCTTTGGTGAGCATCAAGGCATTGCATCCTTAGATAAATATGATTTGCCTTGAGTCAACAATCAAGTGTTAAAGCCAAAATTCATTTAGACTCAGTTTCAATTCCATAACGGACATTCCTCACTTAATAAATCTGGATTTAAATAAAGCAGGTTGAAATAATCTTTCAAAAAAAAAGTCCGAGATCTACATTTTGAGTTTTCTATGCAAATCCAAAAACCAATAATCTTGGTAACAAACACACTCAAGCATAGTACATTCATACACCCTTAACTATGCCTTCTACCAAAAGTTCCCTATGCAAATCCAAAAACCAATAAGCTTGGTAACAAACACACTCAAGCATGGTAAATTCATACACCCTTAATTATGCCTTCTACCAAAATGTCATAACTTCTCCTCAACATGTATCATGGCTAATAGGCTCTATTCGCAAGCAACTTAGACTATAGAGAACTTCTTCAGTAGCACAATGATGCAAGCTTCTCCTCAACATCTATCATGGCTAATAGGCTCTATTCGCAAGCAACCTAAACTATAGAGAACTTCTTGAGTAGCACAATGATAGCATCATTGGTATAGAAATGACATTCCCAACTAGTATGCATATTTGTTTCATATTACCAACTAATATATAATAATTAGGAAACTATGAGATGCTAGGATTTACTCAAAATGTGGGCACATAATCTTGTTTTGGGTGTAATATAATTTGATTGCAAGACTTGAATAGCAATAGTTAGAACAATATTATTCTACAGTAATCTTACCAAGGGCGTCAAGGTTTTCCCATGGGAAAATCTGAAGGAAAAATAAGCAGTTAATAATTGTAAGTCAAACATCTATGTTTTTCAATTTGGTTCTTTTAACACTTTTGGTAGACGCATGGTTCATAGATACATGGGGTTCAAAGATATCCTTTCATGCCATTTCCTGATCCAAAACCCCTAACAACACATGGCTATGAAAATATCTAGAAGTAATAACCTCTGTGAGTTACAACCTACAATAACTCCTAACATGGTATGACATTACCCTTATGTCAATTTTCTTTTATTACCATTATCAAACTACAAAGGGGAGGCAGGGATATCAAGGGAAATAGAGATGTACAAACCATCTCTTGCGCAACCATAGAATCCATTTGCATGGCTTCACTATGTGCTGATTTCCTTCTCTCCAGAATCCAATTTCTCACACTCAGCACACCATGGGGAATTGCTAACAAAGGAAAGTTTACCATCATCACTCATCATGCAAGCAAGCACAAGGCTGCCATGAAATTGCATCAGCTAACAACATTTGAACTAATCAAGATAAGTTGCAAGGTATCTTCTCGAGGATATCAAGGGCAATTCAAGACCAAAGACAGAGTCCATGCATCCATGCCATTTTAGACCAAAAGACCAATGATTTGATATGAGACCAAGAGTCGTCTTCAAGTACGTCATTATTGCAATTTCAATGTAAGATAAGATAATGTCTATGAGTCAAGGTGGCCAATGTAGGCTAGAGAGGATTTCCCAATAGTTCAGGCTTATAGCAGATGACTAAGAAAAAATATCATCATTATGTATCTATGCCAGAATAGTTTGGAGACCGCCCATACTTCCAAATTTCAAGTGCCCAAATCAACAACTATAAGAGGGGAGAGAATGCAGTCTGGACTACTGCCAAAGTCTTCCCTCACAGTTATTATGATGGCCCTCAATCATGTAACTTGGACTACTCCTAGGATCTTATCATAAATAGTAGTATGACCATAAAAACGGCAGCCTGGACTGCTCCCAGGGTTCTCTAACCAACAGTATAATATGGTCATTAAAGGGTCACTCTCCACTTTTTTTTTTATCTTCTCTACACGCCCATCAACTTACTGAAGTGTCTTTTAATTAGGGTTTTCAATCTATTATTCATTTTCCTTCAGTACAGACAGCCTTAGTACTATAAACCATCCGCTCTGATACCAATTAGTAATATAAGTCTGATCTCTGATACCAATTAGTAATATAAGTCTGAAGTGTCTTTTAATCAGGGTTTTCAATCTATTATTTTTTTTCCTTCAGTAGACACAGCCTTAGTGCTATAAATCATCGACTCTGATACCAATTGGTAATATAACTCTGCTACTAACCATCAAAACAAGGCCTAGTAACGAGAACTCGACCGTCGAAAAGTCGGGTATCAGACTCGAGGCAGGGAAGTAAACCGCCAAACAACATAGTCTAATATTATAAACAGTCCGCTCTTACACCAATTAGTAACCTAAGTTGTGTACTAATCACCAAAACAAGGCCTACTAGTCTAATTCAATACAAGAATAAAAGTAATATCAAAATTTTCCACACTTTGCATACATGTTTGGCAATTACTATTTGTCCATGAATCTGCATATCCAAGTCCAGCAATTCCAAGATAACACTGTAAAATGTAAACTCACCTGGTTAGACATAACCCAGTTCCTGCATTTGTCCAGACAATGCCATACTTGTCCAAACGATGCCATACGTATATATTGGGAGTGTCATACCAGTGGCAATAGTAGCCATTTTATGATGAATATGAAAACGAAGACGAAGGAATGGCATCACTCCAACCGCTCAAGACCAAGGCTCCCATCCGTTTGTGATTATAATTTTTAAAATTTTCATGTGTACAACTTTTTAAAATGAAATTTGACGATCTATATATATCCAGGCAGGTTCCAAGATTAATTAGGACTGTGAAATACGTCCCACATGATGAAATTCCAAGCCGACTCACGATCTACTGGATATTTCATTGAAATACCAACCTTAACTGTCTGTGCAATGTCGCATTTAGATGTTGATAAAAGTTTGAAGAAACCTGTGAATTTTTTTGAAAGGATGATGAATGAAATATCTTTGGATTTCGTTCATATAAGATTTAGAAATGGTCGAAATAGTGAAATATTATATTATTTGGAAAAACTGCTTTTAAAAATACTTTCAATACTATGGATCAGTGGCTATTAAAAAACAGTTTATATAGATTTTTTCTATTTTATTTTTATTTTATAAATCTTAGATTTTAACATTATTAGAAGATCTTTATGTTGTATTTGAGTATGGGTAGAGTGTCCACTCAAAAAGTTAGATTTTTCATAAATTCCCACATACTATTTTCCAAAATTTTCTAACTATTCCAAATATAGATTTTGCAAAAACTACTTAGGAAAAAACAATTTCCATTACCACTAAAAAACTGCATATATATTATATGTATTACATATAACATATTTGTTATATGTATTACCTATAACATATATATGTATTACATATAACAGATATAACATGTATATGTTATATGTAATACATATAACATATATATGTTATATATATTACTAAAAAACTGTTTAAAAAGAAAAAAAACTTTATGTGATAATATAGATCATTAGCTAAGAAACCTTTTCCATTTTTGGTTTAAAAGAAAAAACTTTGTTCCTTACTAAGGATGACTGGCTATGAGGAAACTGTTTCCATTTTTGGTTTTGTAAGATAGTTTTAGTGAAATTCTTTTTCTTGCAAAGTTCAAATGAGATGTAAATAAAAGTTGAAAAACTCTTAAAAAACAGTGAATAATGTTGGGATTTGGTCACAACTAATTTTTTCAAGGATGGATTTGGATTTTATTATTGTGCATTGGTTGCAATTAAAATAGACCTAGTTAGAATATGGATAGAAGTGCATTTAATAATCAGTTTTTTGTGTAAATGTATATAAATTCATGTAAGCCAATAGAGATAGATACGACAAAGTGAGAGGAATGAGAGAACGTGCAAATCTGCTGTAATCTCCATGATCTGAATAATAAGACAACCGATGCCTATTTTCGGTGGACGTAGCCCAAAGTTTGAGTGAACCACGTGAAATCTCTGTTTTTGTATTCCTTATCTGTATGATTGTTAATTATCATATATAAATTGTGTTTTCAGCATTTGCAGTTCCAACCAATAAATAGATGATCAATGACTTAGATATAGATTTAAATTTGTGTAACTGTTTTATTTAGCCAAATAAACAAACAGTGAACAAATGGATAGTTAATGACTTGGATATAAAATAGTCTAACTGTTTTATTTTTCCAAATCTGTATCTGACCAAAAATTACTACCAAAATCAAATCAATGAATATGCAAACTTAAAAAACCTGTCAAACACCAGACTTCTCGAATCTATATCTGACCAAAAATCACTACCAAAATCAAATCAATAAATATAAGACTAAAACATTAAGGAAAACTTAAAAAACCTGACAAACACCAGACAAACCGGGGACAAATGATCGGTTAGCCAGACAGCTTGCTTGGCCAACAAATTACAAAAATCCCACGCTTGAGACCCTTGATTGTCCATCCCGAGATTCGACCCCACGACTTGCCTAGACCCGGTAAGCTGAATCAGAAATTGAATTTCAGTACTTATGTGCGAGTGCATGCATCGCCTGAACCTGCATCTTAAGGGCCACGATGTAATCCGCTGCCTCTGTTAAGAAAACGGGCATGTCTAGTCCGCGGCTTCCCGGAACCAGCGCCCTCAGGGTTTGCATACGAGAAGCCACGGTCAGTTCTGCTTCTTCGTTCCCGGTGCTGTCGGGATTCTTGCAAGCACCGTTCAGCTTGTAGGGTCTGGTTTTGGCAGATACCGATCTTCTTTTTCTGCGGGAATTTGCTCTTGACTTAACTATTCGCCTTTGACAGTGGGATTTGTCGGGCCTGGGAAGGTATTTCCCAATGATGGCCTGGCTCCACGCTTTTCGACCCCTTGCCGTCATGGCCAGCGATAGATCAGCAGCCGATTTCACTGCACGACTTCGAGCAGTGACGCTCGTCGGGCGTTCG
>JZKD02S1966214.1:201410-230971 GCA_000966675.3 Picea glauca
CCAACCTCCCTTAAATATAAATGGTTAAATACACATTCAACTTTACAGATAAATCAGTTCTTACCAGTCTTTCTTTGTTCTTTAATTATGGTCTTTTGTTCACTGTTCTGCTACTCTTCTCTTATTCAACATGTCTTCTCTGTGTCATGTCTTCTGTCATTCTGCTTTGCTTCTGTTCTGTCCATCATGTTGCTCTTCTTCTGTTCTCGTTCTGCACATTTCCTTCTCTGTTTACTTTTCCTCTGCTCATCTTCTTTTTCTTACTGTTTACACATTTTTCATTCAGAACGATCAACCCAATTTGGTCTCATTCATTTTCTTTTATTTCATCTGTTATGACTGTTCCACTTCCCCTTTCAATGGAGAATCCAACGACATCATTCTTGGCAACTGAAACGCTAACCAATTCATCATTCCCAGTCGGTTTTTCTTAACGGATTTACAACTGAAGCGTTAATAAGTGAGTAAGCACAGCAACCCTCTGATCAAGGTTTGATCCAACGGTTCAGATCCCATCGAGATTTCACCCATCGCGATTTCGACATTTGCGATGTCGAGAGCACATGTACTCGAAACCTCCGATTCTCCGATTCCCGATTTGCTCTTTTCCGAGCTTAGCCCCTTCTGACTACACAATGGTCCATGTGACCAGCTATCATGTGACCACCACCATACCTCTCGAAAATGTGCGCTAGCCCTCCTGGCTATAGCAGGGTCCATATGACCTGTCTCCGTGTGACCTTGGTCATATCATTCCATCAGAGTTTCGCCACTCACGATGTCATTGTACACATGCCTCTGGGAGTCCCGATCCCCGATTTCCCGATGACGGAGATCAACGATCGAGATCTGGTTCTTATCCAATGGCTGTGATTACTTCGCAAAATCACATATCACGATTTCAGAGTTTCTGTTGCATTGTGTTCTTGACAAATCAAAATCCCGTTTACCGATGCTTCTGCTGACGTCACACATGATTTGGTACGTGTTAGATCCTGCCATGTGTCACTCTGATTTATGAATTGTATGTGCCTGAAGTGTTAGATCTGCCTGACATCTGTCATCACCTGGTTGTGCCATGTGTCCCTACAAATGAATGGTCCAGATCCCTGCTTGATTAACGGTTGCGATCAAATCGCGAAATCGTATATCGCGATTTCGGGGTTTTCAATGTTAAGTGATTTGGATATTTCAAACTCTCGATCGCCGATTCTCCGATGGAGCCTCCAGGCTGCCATGCGTCCACACGAATAAACGGTCCAGATCCCTGCTTGTTTTTAACGGTGGCGATTAAATCGCGAAATCGCATATCACGATTTCGGGGTTTTCAATGTCAAGTGATTTTTGCGTTATGAAGTCCCGATCCCCAAACCTCCGATGGATTATCTCCCTTGCAACTTCTGCAGATCTGACGGCTATTGTTCTTTCGGGAAATTTGAATAAGATCCTACGATCACTGACTCTTCTCCTCCTGATAATTGCTGCGCTGTTATTCATTGCTATTGTCATCACTGCAACCACAACTGTACTTGCCATCAATGACAAGTATATGCTAGTTTGCTTTCTGTTAGCTGAAATTGCCAACATTTACCACTAGCCACCCTCGAGCTAGACCATGATGCTCTGAGAGAGATTCTTTCTCTTTGCTCCACTACAGTCAAGGATGAAGGTTACTCTCCTCCTCCCATGGGAAATTGGCAACTAATTTCCTTTACTCCAAGTAAGGAGGTCTACACGAGTACTTCCTTAGTCACTCGTTAGCCTTGTTTATCAACTTGTAGCCAAAGACGCTTCATCAGTGGACTACCTAAGGACTATTGGAACAGAATTGCATTTGATGAGACAAAGAATCTAGAAGGCACTATTCGAAAGGCAACCTCTTGTCATGAACTGTTTGGGTATCGAGCAGAACCTCGCGAAGGATGGAAAAAAAATAATAGTTCAAGATTTCAGAAAAAGGGGATTAAATTCCCAGGATTTACGAACTATAAGAAGAACCCAAGAATGAGCTTCCCAGCCCAGAGTGTGCACCAGCAGAATTTTCCCTCTTTCAGCAGAAATAAAACTTCTGGACCCATATCCGTTGAGACTGATAACCTAAAGAGAGAACCTTTGAAATGCTGGGGTTGCGGGGAAGAACATCTATTGAGAGACTGTCCACACTGAAAACATAATAGTCGAAGGATTTATAACATCTAGGAAACTACCATCGTCAATGATGTGGCCAGGAGTGTGCCACAAATCTATGTGGCCTTGGATAATAACCAAGCTTCAGTAGTGGAAATAGAATGTATGATTTCCAACCATCTAGTGTCTGTTTTAATTGACCCTAGTTCAAATTTGAGTTATATAGCACCTAAAGTTGTTTATAAGTGTAAACTACAGCCACAAAAACATACCAAGCCATGGTTGGTACAGTTAGCCACTGGCACCAAAAGAAGGGTAACAGAGGTTATACCGGCCTGCCAATTGATGTTGGGGAAATTCCTCATCCAAACAACCCTTAACTTATTACCCCTGGGATCGTATGATCTGGTGATTGGTATGGACTGGCTAGCCGCCCATAAAGCGAGATTGGACTGTTACCATAAAACCTTAGAAAGTGTAAGTAAAGAAGGGAAAAAGATAACCCTTCAAGGGATCTGAAAACCTATCTTGGTGAGACAAATATCAGCTCTTCAAATGATAAATTATTGCCGAAAGGGATGTCCCCTACATACAATACAGGTGTTGAAAACAATCAAAGGTGACAAACCAAGCCATGATGATCACCCTATCCTAAGAGAATATAGAGATGTGCTTCTAGAAGAGGTACCGGGTTTACCTTCGAGAATGGACATTGACTTCTCGATATAACTTGCACCAGGAGTGGTGCCGATGTCTAGGACACCCTACCGGATGAGCACACCCGAGTTAGTTGAACTCAAATTGCAATTAAGAGAAATGATGGATAAGGGCTATATTCGCCCCAGTGTGTCTCCATGGGGAGCACCAGTCCTATTTGTGAAAAAGAAGGATGGTACCCTTAGACTATATATAGATTATAGACAACTGAATAAGGTAAATATAAAGAACAAGTACCCCTTTCCCAGGATCGATGACTTGTTCGATTAATTGGGGGATGAGTCTATTTTCTCAAAGATTGATTTGAGGTCGGGATACCATCAATTCTGAATCAAGGGTGAAGACATCCATAAAAATTCCTTCCGAATAAGGTATGGTCACTATGAGTTTGTGGTAGTGCCATTTGGGTTGACCAATTCCCCTGCCACTTTTATGTGCTTGATGAACATTGTACTCAAGAAATTCCTAGACAAATTTGTGCTTGTTTTTATTGACGATATATTAATTTACTCCAAGAACAAAAAAGAGAATGAAGAGCATCTTATACTTGTGCTGCAAGTGCTAAGAGAACACTAGATCTATGCCAAATTTAGAAAATGTGAATTCTTGCAAAAGAAAATACATTACTTAGTCCATGTTCTCTCCGAAGAAGGAGTAGTAGTAGAGCCTGACAAAATCAGGTCTATCATGGAATGGCCTACCCCAAAGGATGTTTCGGACATCAGATCCTTTATGGGATTATCAGGATACTATAGGAGATTTATAAAAGGATTATCCAAGATTGGTTGTCCAATCACTGCCCTCCAGAAGAAGGGGAAAAAATTCCTGTGGACACAGAAATGTGAAGAAATATTTCAAACCCTGAAACATCTATGACCCATGCACCCATGCTGAAGATTTCCAATCCAGAAGTTGACTTCCTCGTGTGCACATATGCCTATAAGGAAGGGCTCAAAGGAGTCCTTATGCAAGGAGGAAGTGTGATCTGCTATGTATCCCGAAAATTGAACAAGCATGAAGTCAACTATGTGACCCATGATCTCGAGCTGGATGCCATAGTGCATGCCTTGAAAATGTTGAAGCATTACCTCCTGGGAAGAAAATTTGTACTTATGGCAGATCACTGTGGATTGCGATACCTGTTTGATCAACCAAATCTCAATGCTAGACAAGCTAGGTGGATGGCCCTCCTTAGCGAGTTTGATTTTGAAATCAAACACATTAAAGGAAAGGAAAATAGGGTGGCCGATGCCCTTAGCAGAAGTATGAAAACAATTCACCTGGCAGTGGTGAGCACCTGTGAGACAAATGTCAAGGAAAGAATCAGAAATGCATAAGAAACAGATCCCTTCGTCCAGATTGTGACCTTGTACCTACAACAAGAACCCACCAGAGTAAAATATGAAGGCTACCAGATGACCGAAGGAGGTGTGCTCACTTACAGAAGCAAATTGTATATTCCAAATTGTGACGACTTGAAGAGGTTCATACTGGATGAACTACATAAAAGACCCTATTCTGGTCATCCAGGATACCAGACGATGATCGTGGCCACCAGGAAACAATTCTATTGGCCTGGAATGAATAAATACATAGCCGAGTACTTGGCCAAATGCATAGAGTGCCAACAGGTCAAAGTAGAACACCAGCACCTAGTAGGGTTATTGCAACCTTTACCAATCCCAGAATGGAAATGGGAGACTATCTCCATGGATTTCATCACTGGATTACCAACCTATACCAAACAAAATGACGCCATCATGGTAGTAGTGGATAAATTGAGTAAGTCTGCTCATTTCATCCCCATCAAATTGACTTGCAAGGAAATAGATATTGCCCAGGTATTCATGAAGGAGATATTCAGACTGCATGGCATTCCAAAAGAGATCATGTCTGACAGAGACACGAAGTTCACTTCCAACTTTTGGAAATCACTGATGGTGGGTTTAGATACCAAATTGTTGTTTAGCACCGCCTATCACCCTCAAACCAACGAACAGACAGAAAGAGTGAACCAAATACTTGAAGACATGTTGATAATTCATGTAATGCATCAACCCAAGAAGTGGGAAGATTACCTGCCACTAGTAGAATTCGCCTACAACAACGACTACATAGCATCCTTAAAGATTAGTCCCTTCGAAGTCCTCTATGGTAGGCCGTGTAACACTCCAGTTAGCTGGAGTAATCCCATAAACAGGATTTCTTTTGGACCCGACATGTTGAAAGAAATGGAACAACAGGTGACTTAGATAAAACAAAACTTGAAGGTCGCTTAGAATCGACAGAAAAGTTATGCCGACCAAAAGAGAACTCCAAGAGAGTTCAAAGCGAGAGATCATGTATATCTCAGAGTTATGCCCAAGAAAAGTTCCCTGAAAATGGAAGCTTGTGCCAAGTTAGCACCTCGGTATTGTGGACCCTTTGAGGTTCTCGATAGAGTGGGACCTGTAGCCTATAGGCTATCACTTCCTCCCACAGTAAAAGCACATAATGTTTTCCATGTTTCATTATTGAAGAAATATGTACATGATGCTAATCATATAATTGATTGGTCTATGATCCAAGTGGAACCAGAGGGAGAATTTCTACCAGAACCTCATTGCATACTAGACAGAAAGGAAACCCGAACCGAACCATTGCACAGGTCAAGGTGCAGTGGAAACATTTTGGCCTAGATGAGGCTACATGGGAAATGGAGGATGCCATGAAACGAGCATATCCAATTTTGTTTACATCTGTACATGCATGTCAAGTTGATAGATAGAACATTGATGATGATGTTCCTTTAAGGGGGAGGGAATTGTAACACCCTATTTCCCCCAATCTGTAAAAATAACTATACTAGCCAAGTATTGTGGCAAACTCATAAATGTGAATGTGTGATGTGAATGGACCTTTTGAAAAAGGTTGATGAATGTAAATAATATTATGAATATATATATTGCAGGACTGCTGAGAGGGGATGTGATGAAAAAGAGACCACGATGACTGGAGAAAGGTGGTGGAAGGCACTTGGAATGGTGGCGTTAACGTCCACTGAAACCAATACCATATTTGGACTTCACTGGCCCAGAGAACCAAGAGTAGCTCGCTGGCCCCAAATTAAATGACTCGCCAGGTTGGTAGGTAAATGGATCCTCATGAGTAATGAGGGATGGGGGTGAACCACCCATCCATAGAGTCCTCATACCTGACCACCGCGAGGAAGATTGTGCCACATGCAACCTCGCTGAAAGGAGAAAAGGTAGGAAGAGTGTGCGATCAAGGGGGCAGATGCGAGGGGAAGAGGCTAAGGAAAATAACTCTGGAAAAATATAGAGTGAGTGATAGCAGAGAAGAAGGAGAGTAACTTTTTTTCTTGGTCATTGGAAAATAGAGACTCAGTCTCGCAGCATCGTGGTCTCAGATCAGGGGTGGCTAGTGGTAAATCTGTTGGGAGTCGCTGAGCCTACAATTGGGTGGAAACGAGCACCCCTCTAAGCAGTTGCAATCACACCTGGTGTTATTTATGATAAGTGTTTTACATCTTTCATATTGAATGTATATTCTGACATTTATGATCATAGTCTGTGAAATTATAAATGGTTTCAGTATAAGACTGTCTGTGTGGTGTTTTGACCAGAAATGGTGGTTGCATGCTTATAATGGAAATACTACGTATGGATTATGTTTTATAAATAGCTATATATATGTATACTGATCTAATTCAGACTTCAAGTTTTTTCTCGGGAAATCTATGCCCTTATTCGTCTCCAGGAATACCTGGAATAGATCTCTCCACAGAGATACCCTCTCTAGAAAGCTTACCAAGAACCTGAAAGAGGATGTGGTGACACAAGTCTTAGCCATCCTGTACGAGGAAGAATAGCCCTCTTAAAATCCTGACATTTCGGCATTTCGGCACCTGGGGTATCTAAGCGCGAGTCCTCTCACACTCACAATTCCCAAAACCCCGATCCGCGAAATCCTGAAATGGCAGCATAGGGATAAGTATCGATTGACGATCGAGATCCTGTCAGAAGATCTGCGGTCAGTCACGACCATTAGATTGGAGGAAAAAATGAGGGCATTAAATGCCTCAAACTCTTTGTTTTATCTTCGTAAGTAGTGAAGAAAATGGGACCGTAGATCCCCAAGGTCCATGGGAGTATCTGGACCATCCTTTTATAGGGACACGTGGCTGTCGGTCGGTGTTTCGGCACCTGAGAAACCAAAGGGAAAGAACCCTTGTCTTTGTAGGTTGCGAAATCCTGGTAAATGAAACCCGAATCGGTTTAAGTGTGAAGAAGTATGAGAAAGCCGAGATTTGATTGTGACTGTTGATCATCCTGAAAAGATCATAACGATTGATCGTGGGTAAAGGTCACAGCCATCCATCGGAGGGACACGTGGCTGTCAGTTGACATTTCAATGTTTCGGCACCCGGGAAACCAAAGGGAAAGAACCCTTGTCTTCACAAGTCACGAAATCCTGGTACCCGAAACACCGATGTGCTCTATGGCAGAAAGGAGGAGTCCCGAAAGGATCTAGATCATCCATAGGAGGAGATGCGTGGTGAGCAGTCAGAGTTCGGGGAAAGATCTGAAATCCCGTGGACCGTTGGATCCAAATCCTCGAGGATCGTTGATCTCCTACATAAATCCCCATATCATGATTCATGGATTGGAGTGACAAGAGTTTTGGAGTTGTTGCATCGTGAACTCCCGGTTCACGAAACTCCGAAAAGATCTGAACCGTTGGATCCAAGACATCGAGAGTCGTTGGATCTCAAATAAGAACTCGAGTATCAGGTTTCAGGGTTTGAAGAGTCGAAATATTTGACTCTCTTGCATTTCGAACTCCCGACTTGAGAAATCTCAATACAGCTAGGACTATCGGATCAGGGGAGGCTTATAGCCGTTGATCTCCCTTTGGAGGGGAACTTCGAAGATTTCAGAGTTTCGAGGATTTAAAAGGGAGAGGAAGAGACATCGCATCGCGATTCCCCGAATTGCGAAAATCTAGTAAGTGCTTTGTCGATTTAGCGTGTGGTCACAAAACAGTGTCACATGGACAAGACCCAAGCGGGGAGCTTGTCACTTGCCAGCCCTTTTGGGGTTCGACATTTCGGCATTTTGGGGTTTGAAGGGTCGAAAGACTTGACTCTCTTGCATCGCTGAGTCGCAAAATGAGAAAGGCGCCTCTTGGCTTGGTCTGTGGTCATAAGCAATGATCACATGGAGGTGGATAAGGGAAGAGCTAGCCTGCACTAGGCCCCCGTAGGAATTCAGGGATTCTATCCCTTGAGGAAAAGCGAAAAATTTATTATGCCATATTGAGTGTGTTACAAATTGGTATCAGATCATGGTTACAACACTTGGCCTGCTTGGGCTCATGAACAAGTTGCACAGAAGCTCCGTTCGAAAAATTCCTAAAAGGAGTAACCCCCTGTCTTAACCTTCCTAATCAAAGGATGAATTTAAGAATGAAAACTCCTATTGTGTGTGTGTACATGTGAAAATATGAATTATGTATTGATTATAAATAAATATAAATATTGACTAACAACCAACATTTTTCCTTTTGCACACAAGTAGAAGATCAACCGTAGGGGGAAATTTTCAATGTATAGAATGGTGACTCACCAAGAGGCGGGGAAAGGCTCCCACAATAGAGACGAAGAGTCTGACGAAAGGAGGGAAGTAGGGAACCCTCCAAATCTAGCTAAGACTGTGAGGAGCCTCATGGTTGAATTACAAAGCTGCAAGGCTCACAATGAAAGGATGATGAAAGAACAAGAAAAGAAAACGAAAATTAACGCAGTTTTACTGCAGAGTTTATCTGATCTACAAAGAAAAATGCAGCATGAACTTGAAACTCAGAAACATGGTCATATTAGTGGCCACACTGAGAGGAGCACCTTGAAAAAGGTCCACCCCAGAGGTAAAGGACAAGCGTTGAATGATTCCTCTGAGAAGGAAGCTGGCGATTTGGAGGGCTCTTCTAGCAACAGAACCAGTTCCTATTCTTGAAGGAAACATAAGAAGAAAAATCCTTCCAAAGGTCGTAAATTTGAAGAATTTAGAAAAGCCAAACCACCCTCCTTCGACAGTGAAATAAAGAAGGGAGAGGAAGCAGAGGCTTGGTTGCTTGGACTAAAGAAGTATTTCAGAGTCCATGACTTCTCAGAAAATATGAAGGCCCGAGTGGCCACCTTCAACTTGAACGGAAAGGATTCCATTTGGTGGGAAGATCTTAAGAATGTGAAAGGGGTTCATGAAGAGGACCTGTCCTGGAAGCAGTTTGAGAAATTCTTCCGGAAGAAGTATTTTTCGGAAAAATATTTCGACGAGAAGACCAAAGAGTTTTATGAACTCAAATTGGGACAACTCACTATAGAAGAATATGTCAACAAATTCCTCGATTTGTTGAGGTATGTACCTTATATAAAAGCGGAAAAGGAAAAGGTGCAACGCTTCATCAGTGGACTACCTAAGGACTATCGGAACATAATTGAATTTGATGAGCCAAAGACTCTAGAAGGCACTATTCGAAAGGCAACCTATTGTCATGAATAGTTTGGGCATCGAGAAGAACCTCACGAAGGATGTAAACAAAAGAATAGTTCAAGATTTCAGAAAAAGGGGATTAAATTCCCAGGATTTACGAACTATAAGAAGAACCCAAGAATGAGCTTCCCAGCCCGGAGTGTGCACCAGCAGAATTTTCCCTCTTTGAGTGGAAATAAAAATTTTGGACCCATATCTATGAATACTGATAACCTAAAGAGAGAACCTTTGAAATGCTAGGGTTGCGGGGAAGAACATCTATTGAGAGACTATCCACACCGACAACAGAATAGTCGGAGGATTTATAACATCCAGGAAACTACCACCATCAATGATGTGGCTAGGAGTGTTCCACAAATCTATGCGGCCTTGGATAATAACCAAGCTGACCACCAAGCTTCAGTAGTGGAAATAGAAGGTATGATTTCCAACCATGTAGTGTCTGTTTTAATTGACCTTGGTTCAAATTTGAGTTATATAGCCCCTAAAGTTTTTGATAAGTGTAAACTACAGCCACAAAAACATACCAAGCCATGGTTGGTACAGTTAGCCACTGGCACCAAAAGAAGGGTAGCAGAGGTTATACTAGCCTGCCAATTGATGTTGGGGAAATTCCCCACCCAAACAACCCTTAACTTATTACCCCTAGGATCGTATGATATGCTGATTGGTATGGAATGGCTAGCTGCCCATAAAGCCAGATTGGACTGTTACCATAAAGCCTTAGAATGTGTAAGTAAATACGGGAAAAAGATAACCCTTCAAGGGATCTGAAAACCTATCTCGGTGAGACAAATATCAGTTCTGCAAATGAGAAAGTATTTCCGAAAGGGATGTCCCCTATATACAATATAGGTGCTGAAAAAAATCGAAGGTGACAAACCAAGCCCTGACGATCACCCTATCCTGAGAGAATACAGAGATGTGTTTCCAGAAGAGGTACCGGGTTTACCTTCGAGAAGGGACATTGACTTCGCGATAGAACTTGCACCAAGAGTGGTGCCGATGTCTAGGACACACTACCGGATGAGCACACCCGAGTTAGTTGAACTCAAATTGCAATTAAGAGAAATGATGGATAAGGGCTATATTCGGCCCAGTGTGTCTCCATGGGGAGCACCAGTCCTATTTGTGAAAAAGAAGGATGGTACCCTTAGATTGTGTATAGATTATAGACAACTGAATAAGGTAACTATAAAGAACAAGTACCCCTTGCCCAATATCGATGACTTGTTCAATCAATTGGGGGATGTGTCTATTTTCTCAAAGATTGATTTGAGGTCGAGATACCATCAAGTCCGAATCAAGGGTGAAGACATCCATAAAACTGCCTTCTGAACGAGGTATGGTCACTATGAGTTTGTGGTAGTGCCATTTGGTTTGACCAATGCCCCTGCCACCTTTATGTGCTTGATGAACAATGTACTCAGAAAATTCCTAGACAAATTTGTGCTTGTTTTTATTGACAATATATTAATTTACTCAAAGAACAGAAAAGAGCATGAAGAGCATCTTAGACTTGTGCTGCAAGTGCTAGAGAACATCAGCTCTATGCCAAATTCAGCAAATGTGAATTCTTCCAGAAGCAAATACATTACTTAGGCCATGTTCTCTCCAAAGAAGGAGTAGCAGTAGACCCTGACAAAATTAGGTCTATCATGGAATGGCCTACCCCAAAGGATGCTTCAGACATCAGATCCTTTATGGGATTAGCAGGATACTATAGGAGATTTATAAAAGGATTCTCCAAGATTGGTTGTCCAATCACTGCCCTCCAGAAGAAGGGGACAAACTTCCTGTGGACACAGAAATGTGAAGAAAGATTTCAAACCCTGAAACATCTACTGACCCATGTACCCGTGTTGAAGATCGTCGATCCAGAACCTGACTTCCTCATGTGCACAAATTCCTATAAGGAAGGGCTTGGAGGAGTCCTTATGCAGGGAGGAAGTGTGATTTTCTATGAATCCCAAAAATTGAATAAGCATGAAGTCAACTATGTGACCCATGATCTAGAGCTGGCTGCCATAGAGAATGCCTTGAAAATGTTGAGGCATTACCTCCTGGAAAAAAAATTGTACTTATGACAGATCACTGTGGATTGCGATACCTGTTTGATCAACCAAAGCTCAATGCTATACAAGCTAGGTGGATGGCCCTCCTTAGCAACTTTGATTTCGAAATCAAAGACATTAAAGGAAAGGAAAATAGGGTGGCTGATGCCCTTAGCAGAAGTATGAAAAAAATTCACCTGGTAGTGGTGAGCACCTACGAGACATATGTCAAGGAAATAATCATAAATGCACAAGAAACAGATCCCTTCGTCTAGACCGTGACCTTGTACCTACATCAAGAACCCGCCAAAGTAAAATATGAAGGCTACCAGATGACCGAAGGAGGTCTGCTCACTTACAGAAGAAGATTGTATATTCTAGATTGTGATGACTTGAAGAGGTTCATACTGGATGAACTACATAAAAGACCCTATTCTGGTCATCCAGGATACCAGAAGATGATCACGGCCACTAGGAAACAATTCTATTGGCCTAGAATGAAGAAAGACATAGCCAAGTACTTGGCCAAATGCATAGAGTGCCAACAGGTCAAAGAAGAACACTAACACCTAACAGGGTTATTGCAACCTTTACCAATCCCAGAATGGAAATGGGAAACCATCTCCATGGATTTCATCACCGGATTACCATCCTCGATGAAACAGAATGACGCCATCATGGTATTAGTGGATAAATTGAGTAAGTCTGCTCATTTCATCCCCGTCAAATCGACTTGCAAGGAAATAGATATCGCCTAGGTATTCATGAAGGAGATATTCAGACTTCATGGCATGCCAAAAGAGATAATGTCTGAAAGAGACACGAAGTTCACTTCCAACTTTTGGAAATCACTGATGGAGGGTTTAGAGACCAAATTGTTGTTTAGCACCGCCTATAACCCTCAAACCGACGAACAGACAGAAACAGTGAACCAAATTCTTGAAGACATGCTGAGAATGCATGTAATGCATCAACCCAAGAAGTGGGAAGATTACCTGCCACTGGTAGAATTCACGTACAACAATGGCTACCTAGCATCCTTAAAGATGAGTCCCTTCGAAGTCCTCTATGGTAGGCCGTGTAACACTCCAGTTAGCTGGAGTAATCCCATAAATAGGATTTCTTTTGGACCCGACATGTTGAAAGAAATGGAACAGTAGGTGACTTAGATAAAACAAAACCTGAAGGTTGCTCAGAACCGACAAAAAAGTTATGCTGACCAAAAGAGAACTCCAAGAGAGTTCAAAGAAGGAGATCATGTATATCTCAGAGTTAGACCCAGGAAAAGTTCCCTGAAAATGGGAGCTTGTGCCAAGTTAGAACCTCGGTATTGTGGACCCTTTTAGGTTCTAGATAGAGTGGGACTTGTATCCTATAGGCTAGCACTTCCTCCCATAGTAAAAGCACATAATTTTTTCCATGTTTCATTATCGAAGAAATATGTACATGATGCTAATCATATAATTGATTGGTCTGTGATCGAAGTGGAACCGGAGGGAGAATTTCTACCAGAACCTCAATGCATACTGGACGAAAAGGAAACCCTTCTCTGGAACCAAACCATTGCACAGGTCAAGGTGCATTGGAAACATTTTGGCCCAGATGAGGCTACATGGGAAATGGAGGATTCCATGAAATGAGCATATCTGATTTTGTTTACATCTGTACATGCATGCAAAGTTGATAGATAGAACATTGAGGAAAATGTTCCTTTAAGGGGGAGGGAATTGTAACACCCTATTTCCCCCAGTATGTAAAAATAACTATAATGGCGAAGTATTGTGGCAAACTCAGAAATGTGAATGTGTGATGTGAATGGACCTTGTGAAAAAGGTCGATGAATGTAAATAATATTATGAATATATATATTGGAGGACTACTGAGAGGGGATGTGCTGAAAAAGAGACCATGATGGCTGGAGAAAGGTGGTGGAAGGCACCTAGAATGGTGGCATTAATGTCCACTAAAACCAATACCGTATTTGGACTTCACTGGCCCGGATAACCAAGAGCGGCTCGCTGGCCCCAAATTAAATGACTCGCCACGATGGTAGGTAAATGGCTTCTCATGAGTAATGATGGATGGTTGTGAACCGCCCATCCATAGAGTCCTCAGACTTGACCACCGCGAGGAAGATCGTGCCACACGCAACCTCACCGAAAGGAGAAAAGGCAGGAAGAGTGTGCGATCAAGGGGGAAAATGCGAGGGGAAGAGGAGAAGGAAAAGAACTCTGGAAAAATACAGAGTGAGTGATAGCAGAGAAGAAGGAGAGTAACCTTCTTTCTCGGTCACTGGCAAACAAAGACTCAGTCTCCCAACATCGCTGTCTCAGCTCGGGGGTGGCTAGTGGTAAATTCGTTGGGAGTCGCTGAGCCTACGGGTAGGTGGAAACAAGCACCCCTCTCAGCAGTTGCAATCACACATGGTGTTATTTCTGATAAGTGTTTTACATCTTGCATCTTGAAATGCATATTCTGACATTTATGATCATAGTCTGTGCAATTATAAATGGTTTCAGTATAAGACTGTCTGTGTGGTGTTTTGACCAGAAATGTTGGTTGCTTGCTTATAATGGAAAGACTACGTATGGATTATGTTTTATAAATATCTATATATATGTATACCGATCCAATTCAAACTTCAAGTCTGTTCTCGGGAAATCTATGCCCTTATTCATCTCCAGGGATACCCAGAATAGATCTCTCCACAGAGATACCCTCTCTGGAAAGTTTACCAAGAACCTGAAAGAGGATATGGTGGCGCAAGTCTTAGCCATCCTATATGAGGAAGAATGGGCCTCTTAAAATCCTGACATTTCGGCATTTCGGCACCCATGGTATCTAAGCGCCAGTCCTCTCACACTTGCAATTCCCGAGACCCTGATCCACGAAATCGATTGACGGAAGAGATCCTGTCAGAAGATCTGCGGTTAGTCACGACCATTAGATTGGAGGAAGAAACGAGGGCATTAAATGCCTCAAACTCTTTCTTTTATCGTCGTAAGTAGCGAAGAAATCGGGACCATAGATCCCCAAGGTCCGTGGGAGTATCTGGACCGTCCTTTTATAGGGACATGTGGTTGCTGGTCGGCATTTCGAAAACTGAGAAACCAAAGGGCAAGAACCCTTGTCTTCGCAGGTTGCGAAATCCCAGTAAACGAAACCCGAATCGGTTTAAGTGTGAATAAGTCTGAGAAAGTCAGGATTTGATCGTGACCATTGATCATCCTGAAAAGATCATAATGGTTGATCATGGGTAAAGGTTGCAGCCTTCCATCGGAGGGACACGTGGTTGTCGGTCGACATTTCGACGTTTCTGCACCCGGGAAACCAAAGGGAAAGAACCCTTGTCTTCGCAAGTCGTGAAATCTCGGTACCCGAAACCTCGATGCACTTTGTGGCAGAAAGGAGGAGTCCCAAAAGGATCTAGATCGTCCATCAAAGGAGACGCATGGTGAGCGGTCAGAGTCAGGGGAAAGATCTGAAATCCCGTGGACTGTTGGATCCAAATCCTCAAGGATCGTTGATCTCCTACACAAATCCCCATATCGGGGTTCGGGGATTGGAGTGACAAGAGTTTTGGAGTCATTGCATTGTGAACTCCCGGTTCACGAAACTTCAAAAGGATATGAACCATTGGATCCAAGACGTCGAGAGCCATTGGATCTCAAATAAGAACTCGAGTATCGGGTTTCAGGGTTTGAAGAGTCGAAAGATTTGACTCTCTTGCATTTCAAACTCCTGACTTGCGAAATCCCGATACGGCCAGGACTATCAGATCAAGGGAGGCTTATAGCCATTGATCTTCCTTTGGAGGGGAACTTCAGAGATTCTAGAGTTTTGGGGATTTGAAAGGGAGAGGAAGAGACATCACATCACGATTCCCCAAATCGCAAAAAGTTGGTAAGTGCTTTGTCGATTTAGAGCATTGTCACGGAAAACGGTCACGTCGACAAGACCCAAGCGGGGAGCTTGTCACTCGCCAACCCTTTCGGGGTTCGGCATTTCGGCATTTCGGGGTTTGAAGGGTCAAAAGACTTGACTCTCTTGCATCGCTGAGTCATTAAATGCAAAAGGCGCCTCTTGGCTTGGCCTGTGGTCATAACCAATGATCACATGGAGGTGGATAAGGGAAGAGCTAGCCTACGCTAGGCCCCCATAGGAATTTGGGGATTCTATCCCTTGAGGAAAAGCGAAAAATTTATTATTCTGTAGTGGGTGTGTTACATTTATTGTTGTGAGTTTCATCATAGATACATCTATTTTCACCTAACAATATAGAGTAGAGTAAAGGATATTCCTCTCTGTTCATTGCAAGTCCTATCTTCCACCTAGGAGCTTGGTCAACAAGGTCAAAGGATGGAGCAATGAGGACAACAATCGTGAAAAGGTGAGTCATATATCTCTTACTTCTTATTCTGTTTTTTGAAATAGGTTAAATTGGAAAGTAGTTACCATTTGTTTTCCTTCTTTCTTGGATCAAAGAAGGGGTCTTGATCCAAGGGGGGTTTCACCTGTCTGAAAGGGGAAATTTCCGAAAACATGGTCATAGGGGTGCTAATTGGTTTACAATCCTCCATTTTTAACTTCTTGAGTATCTCCTGAATTTACTTCAATTGAGATATGAAGATACCTTTGTTTGATTCAGAGATATGTAGTGTTAAGAAGAATGGCAATTATCCTACCATTGACATATCGATTTCACTTTGCATCTCTTCAACAATTTTTTTCTTATCTTGTCTACAATAATTCCAAATATCATATCATCCACATAGAAAACAATTATTATCATGTCTTTGTCCCCCTTTTGATGTAGATTTTATTGTCTACAGATCCTCTTTTAAATCCTTGCTGTTGTAAATGCTTGTCTAGTCTAAAGTACCAAGCTCTAGGGGCTTGCTTTAGGCCATAGATGGATTTCTTGAGTTTACACATATAATCTCCATCTTTTGACAACTGAAATCCTCCAGGTTATTCAATTATACTTCTTCTTCTAAATTTCCATTTACGAATGTTGATTTAACATCCATTTGATAAATTTTAAAGTTATTGTAGCAAGCAAATGCCAAAAACATCCTAATTGCTTCCAATCTTGCTACATGGGAAAAAAATTCTTCAAAATCAACTCCCTCAATTTGAGGATATCCCTTGCATACCAATATTTCTTTGTTTCTCACTACCTTTCCATTTTCATTTTGTTTATTTCTTAAAACTCATTTAGTGCCTATCACATTTTTATCCTTGGGTCTAGGAATAAGATCCTAGGTTTGGTTCTTTTCAATTTGGTCCAAGTCATCATTCCTGGAATTGATCCAATGTTCATCTTGGCTGGCTTCTTCAAATTTATGAGGGTCTATTGTATATAGTAAGGAAAATTTTACTTGATTATTTATTCTTCTCCTTGTTTGAGGTCATGCACTCCTATTTCCAAGAATTTTTCTTTTAGGATGATTCTTTTGTACATACCGTGAAGGAGTTTTTGTGTCCCATATTTTTGTTTGATCTTCCTCTTTTGTTTGTTGATCCTTTGTTTCTTTTTTTTATTCTTATTATTCTTTTTCTTCTTGTTCCTCTTCATGTTGTCCTTCTTGCAGATATTCATTTTTTTCTCTGCATTTTGCTTCTTTTGAAATCTGGTTTGTAAAATGTGATTTTTCATCATCTACTTTCACATTTGTACTCATTACTATATTTTACAACCTTAGATTGTAAGATATATAGGATTTACTATTAGATAAGTAACCTATAAATATTCCTTCAACAAATTTGGAATCAAATTTACCCAAATTATGTTCACTTCTCTTTATGTAACATTTACTCCCAAATAGTTTAAGATAGTTAACTATTGCAGGTCTACCTTCTCACATTTCATATGGTGTTTTATCATGGTTTGTTCTAAGAAAACATATGTTTAGAATATGAACAACAGTCTGTATTGCTTCTCTCCAAAACATATATGGTAGCTTGGAGTCATTTAATATAGTTCTTTCCATTTCTTGCACGGTCCTGTGTTTTGTTTTTGCCACACCATTCTGTAGTGGTGTCCTGGTTGTTGAGAGTTGTCTTTTGATTCCATGCATCTCACATAATTTTTCAAATTCATTTGAGGTAAAATCACTTCCATTATATGATCGTAAGCACTTGATTTTAAGATCAATTTTGTTTTCTACTAGTTCTTTAAACACCTTAAATTTATAAATTGCTTCTAATTTATTCTTTAGAAAGGAAACCAATGTCATTCTAGTGTATTCATCTATAGTTAGCATAAATTAGTGCTCACCTTGTAAGATTTTGGTTATGGTTGGTCCACAAAGATCAATATGAATGAGTTTCAAAGGCTTTGAAGTTGAATGCTCCTTTGTTTTGAAGGTGACTCTGGTTTGCTTCCCATGTTGGCAATGTTTTCAAATTGGATCTGAAGGTATTATAATTAGGGGAAGAACCCTTATAGCTTGATTCTTGCTTATTTTTACCAAATTGTCAAAATTTATGTGTCCCATTCTCTTGTGCCAACGCCAGCTTTGATCTATTTGTCCCATGCAACACATTTCTCCTTTAACTTCATCTAAAATGTATATGTTATCAAGAGTCTTGAGAGCTATAGAAATTGTTCTACCAAATTATTCACTTCTTATTTCACACTTTTGAGAGTAAAAAAAAAAAGTGTGTCCTTGATCACATATTTGACTAATACCGAGAATATTTTGTTTCATATCTTCAATCAACAATACATCTTTTGCTTTGGATTTCTTACTTCCAAGACTGACTTTTCCTTTTCCAATTATTTTGGAAGAATTGTCATTTTTGAACATGTCATTGCCTCATTTTGTCTTCTTAAGAGTTAAAAATATGTTCTGATCTCCTGTCAAGTGATTGGAGCATCCACTATCGATATACAATTGGCTTGTGTTTCATTGAGAAAGAAAAACTAGATTGTTTTCTTCCTCCTTTTGTTGATCTGCTTTTCTCTTCTATATTATTTTGTTTTCTTCCTCATGCTTCGTAAAATATTTCTCTTTCATGTTTTGTCTTGTGGATTGTAATCTACTTCTGCACTCATGTGCTTTGTGGCCAAAATTGTTTCACTTGTAACATTCAATATTGGAGTTCATAAGTGGAGAAAAAGGATTATAGTTTCTGTCTACAAACTCTTGAGCCGTTTTTTTTCTTATATATTCATTCCTGGAGGTCTTGTATGTATCTCTACTTCTCATAGAATTATCTCTTGTATTGGCCATGAAGATAATGGCTTTATGTCCAAAATTATGACACAAAAAATAGTAACCAAGAAACATATTTTGATACCTTGTTGTAGGAGGTATTCTTGGTGTAGCATTTTTGTTGGTAAGCCTTTGAGATTTTTTGTTGTTCATATCATCCTTGACATCATTGTAAGCACTTCTTGTGGTGGGAGGTCTTCTAGGTGGAACACTCTTTTCAAATTCAATTCTGTTGGGAAGATAATTGATCTTATGCTAATATTCCTTTTTCTATTTGTTATCTGCTTCAATTTTTATAGTGTTTCCACTATGTTTGGAACTCCTAATTATATTTTCATAGCTTTGAGTATTCCCACTTCTTTCTACTATCTCAAAATCAATATTTTTTTGAATGTTTTTGTATCCAAGACTATTTCTGTCAAATGATGATCTTTGGACATTTAGAATGTATTCTAGGACTATTGAGCTCTTTTCAAACCTCAGGTTTGTGTTCAATTGGGAGATTGTCTTATATAATTATTTTCTTAAGAAAACAATTTCAAGCTCTCGTTTATGACATATATTCTCCATTTCTTTGAGTTTATTTGCCAATATTTCTTCAATTATTTTTTCTTCCTCTAATTATCTTTTCAGACGAATAGTTTCAGTTTGACCATTTTTGGTTCATGATGTTCTCATTTTGATTTTCTTAATTGTTCTTTGAGAGACTCATTTTTATCTCTGAGTTTTTCAGTTCACTTAGAGCACAGATTAGTTCACCTTCAATATTGACCTCTTCTTTCTCATCAGGGTCTTCATGTTTTTCATCATCAGAGAATTCATTGATGGCCATGAATAAAAAATCTTATGTGTTGTTGTCTTCTTCATCAGAGGAGCTTCCTTAATCATTGGCACACACAGTTTTCTTTTTCCTGTAATTCTTCCTTTTCTCTTCATTTTTGTCACTTATATAGTGATCTTTGGTTTTATTAAAATTAGATTCCCTTTTGTAAGGAAACTTAGCAACAAAATGACCTACTTTACCACAATCAAATCACTTGAAAGGGATCTTAGCTTTGTATTTTCCAGTTCCTTTCTTGAGCCTCTTGACAAAGTTTTCTTCCTCTACATCAGATTCTTCTTTAGAGGAGTCATTTGTTTGGTGTCCTTTTGAGCTTGTTCATTTTGATGCTTTGAATGATGCCTCATGATTTAATGGATTTTCCTGCACATTTCTCCTTTCATAGACTATTAGGATTCCATGTAATTCATCCATTGTTAGAATATCTAAATCCCTCATTTCTTCAAAGAAAAATATCTTGGGGGAAAATATTGACGAAAGTGTCCTGAGAACCTTTTGTACAACAAATTTTTCATCTATGGCTTCACCCATTCCTTGGACAGTGTTAAAAATCTAATCCACACGAAGAATGTAGGTTGTCGTATCTTCATATTCTCTCATCTTGAGATTTTCAAATCGTCCCCTATGAGTTTCTAGTTTTTCCTTCTTAACTTTATCATTCCTTTCATATATATTCTGCAACTTATCCCACATTTCTGTTTTTGTTCCAAAATGCATGACTTTGGTAAATTATGATCTTTCCAATCCATCCAAAATAGCATTCATGGATTTTGAGTTATTCTCACCTAGCTTCTTAGCAACTACATCATAGAATTGACTTTTAAGGGTGATGTATCCATTCTTTACTGACTGTTAGACATCATATCCCAATGACTGTAGATAAATTCTCATTTTGATGCTCCATAATGCATAATATGATCCATCAAAGAATGGAGACTTGTTTTTGGAGTTTCTTTCCTAGTTTTCCTTGTGTGCCATGGGGATCTACCTTCCTGTAGTTAGAATATTTCTGAAGGAAATCACAATGATACCTATTTTTGGAATATTTAGCAATACTAAGAGGGGGGTGAATCAATGTTGCACAATTTTAACAATGTAAAAACTCCTTTTAACTTCTATTAATCATCCCAAATATTATAATCAATAATTCAAAGAACTAACCATGTCAACAGAGTCACAATACATATATATTTTATGTGGAAACCCAAATGGGTGAAAAACACAAAATAATTCTTTAATAAGACCTTATAGGCACCAACCTACTGATACAATATTTGTAAGCACCAACTGGCTATTACTTTATTTGCGAGTACCAACCTACTGAAGACACCAATATCCTTGACTGAGCACAAAATCAACAACAAGGTTTGCAGGAATGAACCTGCAGGAGACACCAATCCCCTTGGCTGAGCACCAACTCATCTCTTCTATTACCTACAATTAAAATATTTGCAAGAACCAACCTACAGGAGAAACCAATCCCCTCAATCTTCCAATAATATCAGATTTATTGTTTTGTTCAAGCCTTCACCTGTACAAATATGCTTCTTTGTCTATGTGGTCACAATATTATCCACCATCTTACATTCTTCATGAATTTAGAGACTCCTTAGACCTTTCACCTCCCAACCACCCTTAAACCAATACCGGTTCCTTTTATATCATTATTTCACATCTTCAAACCTCAGAGTTATATATCCTTCTCTCTCACTTCCTTTATATCAACATTCTTCTTACATTCCTCAAATCCTTTTCTCTCTTACTTTCACTTCCTACCTTTTCTTGCACCCCCCCCACACCACTAAACTATCAATTCTAATTTGGGAATATTTATTTATACATTCTCTTATTTCATGAATTTTTCCATAAGATTAAACTACTCATTGGGTTGACTCTAGATCCATACTTTCCATAAGATTTTGGCTTTATAAGTTCTTCAAGAACAATATCAAACACATTCCATGAAAACTGTTCTCAATCTTTTTTTACTGTACGTGATCTGTTCATGGGTCCTCAACACTCAACCACATTTGTATTCGGTCCTTGATTAAATCACGAGCGTTGATATTTTTTTTGTTTACCAAAATAATTAATTTAACTTCAACACTCAACGATGATCGGATCATATCTTAAATTAATCCTCAATCGTTGATCTATTCTCCTTCATATTGGGACCACCGGGGTGTCGAAATACTCAACATCACCATAGTGCTCAGAATTCGTCGGATCAAACCTTGGATTAATCTCAGTTGAATTGTGACCATCGATCTGCAATCAAGTTCATCGGGACCACCGGGTCTATCAGGTCCTTGGGATATCTAGATATCAACCTATTGGGATCTTGTTGGCCCTCAGATCCCCCGCCGTTGAAACCCATCTATTCATAAATAACTACACTCCGACTAGATCCTCTCTGATGAAAATCGAAGATATAATCGCTACCTAGATCAAAGACTCACAATCATTCTCAAAGTCCCTTGTCATTGGTACATATTCACTGTAGGTATCACAATCTACTCTGACCTCTTGTGCTCCGAATGATCTAATGGTCCTTGTTTACTACATCTTATGGTACAAATTCACTCGAGTCTTACACTTGCAGGGAAGTTAGGGTTCTAGACTCCCTTTCCTTGAGATGGACTATACCAAATCCAATGGCTACCATCTGTTGAGGTTACTCTTCAATAGATCGATAGTCCTTGTTAACTCAGAACCTTCCCCATCGGAGTCAATTTCAAACTTTCTCACTCAGATGGCCTTTCCATATGACCAACTACCCATATTTGTTTTCTATGCCAACTAAATCGATGTGATTTGCTTCAACTTAGACACATGGTTTTATTTGTGGTATATGGCTCTTATGTAGCATCTATGTGGCTTTATGTACAATATTGGATGCTTGCATGGTGGGTGTCTAAGCCTCCATGTTGATATGACTTTGAATTTTTCGTGGTGGTTGTCATCACCTCCATGTGGACCCCTTTCATGTGTGTTGGGTGTCATAGCCTCTTTGTGGTTTTGACACGTGGTACCGACTTGGATAGTAAATCATTCTGATGGCATGTTCTTGGATGGACTATTATGATAATCCTCTTTGATGGATTCTTCCAATATGTTGGTCCCCACTCCTACAATTTAATTTATTGCGCAAGGTTCCATGGTTCCTCTACTCACATTCACACTTCATAAAGCCATGATTTCATTATAAACCCATTGTTCTTCTTATGCATGTGGGATATTGTATTTGGAACCCCTAGTTCATTTCTTTGATTTGGTCAATATTTCCATTGGGCACCCCCACAAAATATTTTCTAGAGCTCAATTTTGTGTAGGCTATAAATTCCTGTGTGTTTTTAGACTTTATCATACTGTGATCTCTCAACCAGATCTTCCTGTACTTGGTTTCTGTAACTTCGAGACCCTCTAATTTATTCATGGGGTCATATCATCCCTTCCATCATTCAATCTCACTCCTCCTCCTCTGTAACTTGTATTTATTTGAATTTATAAATGGAATGAAATGAAATAAATATGTATAGCAAAGTAATATACAGAAATACAGTAAAACTTGAATTCAATTAATAAAGAGAAATTGTTGAAACTGTAACATTGCAGACTAAAAAAAACTTGCTCGAATGGTAGCAACTTATCTTTGAGAAGATATATGATGGATATTCTCATTTGCAAGAAGAATATGAGTACAATGAGGCTCCAAAGGAATTTTTAACATAAAATATAAATGAGAAAACCCTAAACATCCAAAACCCTAACCGAGGGAGATGAAACAACAAAAGGTTTGTGAGCCTTGATGGGGGTAGTTGATACGTCAACTTTACGAGGGCGAACATATTCCGTTTGTCCTAGCATGTTCTTTTGTCCAAAGGTTAGCCATTGTCGAGCCCAAAAAACGTCATTTAGGCCCTCAAAATGGCCCCGGAAGTTTGGGACCCAAAAAACTATAAAACAATTGCCAAAATGGAAATTGTTCTTTGACCCAGTGGAATAAATGGGTGGACACCAATATGCACCTAGATCATTCCTCCCCACTTAGGAAGAAATGGTCTCGATTGCGTTGAGCAGCCCCATCGGATGGGGAAAATTCTCCTGAACTTGGCCTTGGGTGAGACACTTTCCTTGGTGTAGGAGCTTCCCTTCTCTGATAACCCAATAAAGATAGATCCTCTGTTGGCGAGAGCCCTTAATATGAGTGTCCCTAATCTGATCAATGGTTGCCTATTCCTTGCAGTTAGGGTTGAGCTATGTCGGTGTCAACTTCTCTGTGACCTCTAATGCATTTAGTAATGGTGGGAAGTATGGTTGAAGGAGGTCCACATTGAATACCGACTAAAGGCCAAGGAAGGGGGGAATTCTTAGCTCAAAATAATTGTCACCCACAACCTTGGTGATGGTGTAAGGTCCATAATGAAGTGGACGAAACTTCTAAAGGGGTCCTGTAAGGCTCTCTTTCTGAAAATGCAACCAAATATTGTCTCCCACTTGAAACTTGTGTGGCACCTAGTGTTGATCATGGCATTGTTTGTACTTAGCATTGTCTTTCTATAAACTATCATGGACCTATTGATGGATGTGATGAATCCATTCATTAAACTTGGTGGCTTTGGAAGCCTCGGATTGAGCATGGAATGATTCCTTTGGAATGGATGCAATGGGCAGTGCGACATCAATGGGACCCAATGGCTGAAATCCCAACCCCATCTGAAAGGGATTGTGATTGATCAAGCTATGAAGAGATCTATTGTAGTTATTTTGAACATAGGGGAGACTCTCATCCTATGTGCATGGATTTTTGGATTTATACATGCGTAATATATGCACGATCATTCTATTAACAACCTCTATCTGGCCATCAATTTTGGGGTGGAAGGTGGTGGATTTAGTGAGCTTAGTGTCCAATAGTGACCAGAGGCTAGACCAGAATGTTATTAGGAATATTCTATTCTGATATGATGTTATGTTCTATGGTATCCTGAAGTGTACCCACATTCGTTCGAAGAATATCTTAGCAGTGGCCTCAATTGTGCTATTCTTCTTGCAGGATGTTAGGATGGCCATATTAGAAAACTGATCAACCACCACAAAAACATAGTAATTTCCCTAATTGCTTGAATGAAGGACTAACATGTATTCCATTGAAATGGATTCCCATGGCCTGTTGGGAGTAGGTAGAGGGATGTACATGCCTTTCTTATTAGTGGCTAGTTTGGAAATGGTGCAGGAAATGGAGGACATGATATACTTGCTGGCGTCCTAACGTAATTTCAGCCAATAGAAATGATTTTGTAGTACTAACAGGGTCTTTTCCATGCAAAAAATTCCTGCCATTTGAATGTAGTGAGATTCCCAAATCAACTTCACACACTCGCTTGAAGGAACACATAGATGGCCTAGATGCCATAACAATCTGTCTCGAAGATGAAAGTTAGTGACAATCACACATGTGCCTAACATCTGTTAAGTGGTAGTGAAGTCAGGATCACTTTTATAGAGTTGGGGCCACTTGGATGCCTCATGGCCACATGAGTGGAGCACCGTGGTCAACTCTGCAACTGGAGGACGATAAAGGAAGTTAGCAACGCAATTGGTGCTCCCTATCTTATATTTGATGGTGATTTGGAACTGTTGCAAGTAGGTGGACCACTTTTGATGGTGATCGTTCTGCAATTTTCCTTGTGTCTATATGAAATGAAAAATCTTGTGATCAGTGTGGATGATTGTCTCCTTCTCGAGATTGTAGTGATTCCATTGTCGCCAGGCTTGTACAATGGAATGCATTTCTTTGTCATAGGTGGGGTACTTACGAACAAAATCTGTAGTGTCTCAATATGATATGCCATTGGATGACCGTGCTGAGTGAGAACTACACCCGTGACATAGTCTGAGGCATTAGTCTCAATCTCAAAAGGTTGTTGAAGATCGGGTAAGGAGAGTATTGAAGGAGAGAACAAGTGATTTTTCAGATCATCGAATGATTTTTTTTGTGACTTCCCCCACATGAACTTTTCCTTGCCACCACCCTTGGTCACATGGATGACGGCCCATGTTATATGGGGGAATCCAAACATGAGCTTGCAATAGAATTTGGTAAGTCCTAAGAAACTTCAAAGCTCATCTAATGTGGTCACGACTGTCCAACCACACATGAATTGGATCTTGGATGGATCCATATGCACACCATGCTCATCAACAATGTAGCTTAGGTATTGGACCCTGTTCAATGCGAAGGAGCATTTTCCATGTTAGCATATAGGTTATGTTGTCAAAGAGTATGAAGGATCTGTTGAATATGCTGCAAGGGTTATGTCCAATTATTGTTGAAGATGAGGATATCATCTAGATATACCACCAAAAAATAATTGATGAAAGGCCGCAATATATCGTCCATCAATCTCATGAAATTTGTTGGAGCATTTTTCAAACCAAGGGCATGAGTAACCATTCGAAAACACCTTCTATGGACTTGAAAGCAATCTTTCATACATAAGTCTATTCTATTGGGACCTCATGGTAGCTAGACTTCAGGTCAATCTTACTGAAAAAATTGGCTCCCTTGAGTTGGTCAAGAAGGTCATCAATTCGAGGAATTGGGTACCAGTTCCTGAATGTGATTTTTTTTAGGGCCCTGTAATCAATGCAGAATCGCCAAGTCCCATATTTCTTCTACATGATTACAATTGGGCTCTCGCAAGGTGAGGATATGGTTCAGATGTGCCCCTTTTGAAGCATCTGTTGGATTTGTCACTTTATTTCTCTATTTTTCGTCAGAGAGTGGCGATAGACTATCCCATTGGGTAGAGGTGCACCAGGGGTTAGATATATTGAATGCTTGACCTGATAGTGCAGCGATACCCTAATGGGTGAGAAAAAGATGTATTTTTATTCTTCCATGATCTTGTCCACCTACTTTTCTTGCATGGAGAGGCCTTGTGCATAGGCCATGGATGTGGCTCTAACCTTTTGTTCACTTTGAGAGTGAATCATGAAGAAGAAAATTTTCCTGGTCTGGGAAATGAACTTCCTGCATTGCTTAGCAAAGATCAAAGAAATCACGACAGGTGAAGCTATCTCTAGTATCTTGTACAATTGTCTACCCAAAGTAATAATAACACTGTGAGGTGTAGAATCATATATACGATGTCATTTCCACAAGTATGGTTGGCCTAAAATAACATCACACACTTCAAGGAGGGAAATATCACACAATAACTCATCCTTGAAGGGCTTGATGTTGTAGGGAAGACGAAACTGTTGGATGATGCAAAGATCTCTTCCTTGGTGGAGCCACCCAATGGTGTAGGGATGTGAGTGTGGTGTCATCGGTAGGTTCAAATGCTTGATGAAATCTACTGAGATATTTTTGTTTTAACTTCTTCAATCGATAATGAAATGTAGAGGAGAACCCTTCACCCACTCTGTGAGTGAGAAAGGAATTCATCTTCCTCTGGTTCTTCTGGTTCACTTGAATGGAATTTGTTGGTAATGGTATTGGAATTGGGTTCTACATTGATGATCTGCTTCCCCTTGTTTAGATCTAATTCAGATTCATAGCTTACCTCTAATTATGAGTCTTTCATCTCGGCCACCAACGACTTCTTTGAGCCACATTCATCGATGTTATGCTAGGGTATTTTATGGAATTCACACAACTTCCTAGTGTCTTTCTTCGTCTTATCATTACCCTTCTTTTTTTATGTATTGGATTAGTTGTCCTCAGGGGGTCCATCCTTTCTATGTCCTTTGTTTTATGGGTTGGAGCCACCTTTTACTTGCTTTTAGTGTGATAAATTTGTAGATCCAAACTCCTATTTCTTCTGTTTAAATTTCTGCTCAATTTTGACAACATATTGATAATTCGCATCCAACGATGAGATGTCTAGAAACTCCATTTATGTTTGGATGTATCTATGCAGACAACCACTGTACTTGAGCACCAAATTTCATTCATATGTCATGCAAGGTATGGAAGATATTTGTGAACTCTGGTATTTTTTAGCACCTTTCCTGTCGTAGTGTGTTCCATTTTGTATACTAGTCATCGTAGCTTCCAACAAAGTACTATTGTTCCTTAATAACATCCCTAAAAGGATCCCAAGTGGGTGTGATTGAAAATATTGAAGATTCTTGAGTTTTATTTTTCTCATAGTAAGTCTCCCACCAATATTTGACATGGGGGATGACCTTAAGGAGAAAAAGGGTAATATTTTCTTTATTGGAAAAAATATGGACCAAAAAATACCCTTCTAGTAGATTCAACCATTTATCTACAACATCCACATCTATTTGTACTTCAAATAAGAATATATAAAAATTAACTTGTTGCTCGAAGATGCCCGCTTAAATTTATGAAGATGTGTCACATGTTGGCAATCGTCAAAAGATATGTGAAAATATGTCCATCATCTTGTTCCTTTGTCGCGCGAGGGCTTCCTCAAGAAATAGTTTAAAACGATCTCCTGATCCATATTCTCTCTTTTCTAGATCGTCATGATCAACGGGGATGGTCTTGCAAGTGATCGAATACTTAGAGTCCCAAATCCTTGTACCCTAACCTCGTTGGGGACATGCACCGAGAAACAAATAAAGAGAAGACCACTTTGATACCACTAATCTGAATTTATAAATGAAACAAAATGAAATACATATGTATAGAAAATTAATACACAAAGATACAATAAAAGTTGACTTCTATTAATTAAAAGAAACTATTGAAACTATAACAATGAAGACTGAAAAAAACTTGCTTGAATGGTGGTAGCTTATCTATGAGAAGAGATGTTTCAACTATGCTCATTTGCAAGAAGAAGCTGAGTACGATGAGGTTCCAAAGGCCTTTTTAACATAAAACATAAATGTGAAAACCATAAACATCCCAAACCCTAACCTCAGGAGATGAAACACGAAAAGGTTTGTGGGCCCTGATACATAGTTGGAAAGGTATAGCCAAGGAGTACTTATTCCGTTCGACCTAGAATCTGCCTTAGTAAAAATGTTAGGCATTGTTGAGCCCAAAAAGCGTCGTTTGGGGCCTCAAAATTGCCCCATAAGTTTGGGGACCAAAAAACTGTAAATAAACTGCTAAAATGGAAATTGTTCTTTTATCCAGTGGAATATGTGGGTGGCCACCAATATCCATGGATGATTTTAAGGATGGAAATTTATTTTAAAATGTAGAAACCTTAGCAAAAATTACTAATCCTTCATATGCCAACTATAAAATGTTTGGCGATATTTTTATAAAAATATTCAAATTTCTAAGGACTTTATATAGTTTATATAATTTTTGGGGGATTTTTAAAGTAAAACAATTTTATCCTATAGAATTTGGGAAAATAATTTTTATAATAGCGAATCATTTTTTGGGAAAAACCATGGAAAATTAACCCATGGGCGAAATTTAGCCCCTAAAATCATCCCTGCCAATATCCACTTGGATCATCCATAACTTAGGGTAAATACCTAGAGGTGCATCAACACAACACACATACGTATTCAACGCACAGGGGTTCATCAATGCTCGGGGACATTCTTCCTTTGTATGGCTAGTCTGATCCTTGGACCTATCATTTACACAAGGTAACAACAATTAGTCTCTCCTTTCCTGTGAGATCCATAGTTGTCATAGTCTTAGAAATCAATGATAATATAATCCAACTGAAAGAGGAATTTAGCCTTCATTCTTGCATTCCCTTGCATTATAGGCTATGTTTCCCCATAGATAAAAGATTATTTTCTTTTATTTGTTTCCCCATAGAGAAATGAACAGAAAAATCTAGAAGCTTCAAGCTTTTATAATATGTTTTTTAATATTGCAAATTAAATGTGAGAAATTTTTATTTATTTTTTCCATCTACATACAATCCTTTTGATTTTATGAGAAACTTTATCTCTTACTTTTAGTTAATAAAAATAGTTTTATCTAATAAAAAAACAATGTGTTAATATAGAAAAACAATGTTGTAGGGAGCTTTTTCCTTTGCAAGGTTATATGTTGATGATTATAGGTTAAATTTTTCAATGGTCTAAAAAATAACAA
>JZKD02S1966214.1:230981-242552 GCA_000966675.3 Picea glauca
TCATGGAAATAATATATGTTGTTTCTCTTAGGATTTTGAGATGAACTTTCATTTTTTTTTTAAGAATGCTCCTTTTCAAAGGAGGTCTAGGTGGATCTGCAAAGGACTTTGGGACCTTCATGTGTGGAAGGGTGTTTTGAGGATGACTTAAAGAATTGTCTTAGCAATCAACATCCAAATAATCATAAGGCACTTCCCCTAAGAGTTGTTTGGGGAATTTGAAAAACTAACAACCATTCTAAATTAGAGGATAAGGTTCCTTTCCCTCAATGAATATCAATTCAAAGCTTAGCCATCCTTGAAGCACAATCACAAGCTCCCCTTTCTAAACAAATCATAAGGCTTCAAGAGACATAGATTCAACCAAAATCTCTCTCTCTTTGGGTTTTCTTCAACTGAGAGGCACAAAGTGGCTAGAAGAATTCTATACCTCAAAAGCACTTACACCATCTCATTCTTGGTAGGACTTGGTTTGGCCAAGAACAAATTTAGTGAACTAATGATCCTTTGTTAGGGACGTAACCTCCCTAGCCCCTCACATAGGTAGAATAATATTGGACAGACAATGTGGAAATAATATTCATGAAAATCCTAAGTATGGAATATGTGCGCAACAGAGGAAGGTAGGACTCCAGAGAGAGAAGTTGAGGTGCATTCAGGAATATAGTGTGCAATAAGAAGAATAAAGTAGAGGAATAAATAAGAATAAGAAAGGAAAGAAGAAAGAAAGAGACAAAGCAGGAGAAAGGGAAGGAAAACAACCCAACATGTAGAAGGAAAATTAGGAAAATCAAGCTCGATCAGCGAGTCAACTTGAGTTGTCATGAATTGTAATAGGGTTTTTGAGTGAAAAAAGTAGGATTTTAAGCCCTATAATTTATGTATAAATATGTAATGGGTTGGGAGAATAGGGTCCCTCTCTTTTAGTTTGAATGAAATGAGATCTGGGTAGAGTTCTGTTCGAGAGAAGAGTCTATGTCTGATTGTTAAGGAGATGTTGCAGAGAGAAAGAGAGGTTTTCACTATAGAGAAGCTAGGCTAGATGAAGGAAAATATAGCATGATGTATCTTTGTAAGCACAGTTTCCAATCCTGAGACAATTACAAAAAAAAATAATAAAGAAGCCAGTCATTGTGGATGTAGCCCAAAGTTGGGTGAACCACGTTAACTACTGTGTTTATTTTTCTTTTATGTAATTGATCATGGATACTTTCTTGATGCATGTTAGACTAGATTTATCTTTTGTGTATCATTGAAAAATAAGATATGAATGTCATATTAATTGGTTTATGTTGAAATTTAAAGTGTAATGGGAATATAGAACTGAATTCACTAAGTAACCTAAGAAGAGAAAATACAGTATAACACACATAGAGAAGATAAGTAAGAATGACAAGGATGGTCACCTCCCATTCCCTCACTACTGCAGAAACTCAGTTCCTGTAGCCCTAATATATGCCTCGTGTGAGAATTCACTTTCATGCAGGTGATTCCAAAAGGGCCGATGCGGTGATGTCTAAAAGGTTTTTTTTGGTCAAGATAACTAAAACGTAGGTTCTTACAACTGTGCATGCATGCCAAAAAATGGTTTTGTTTCTGGGACCTGAAGTCTATGATTGGGGGAATATTTTGGAGTCTGACTAAGAGGGGAATGATAGTTTTCTCAGAAAGAGAATAGAAACCATTGGATGAGTGAAAAACAATGGATGAAAAGGTATGTGTACACAGAGCCACACATAATTTTCTTTGGAGATTTTTTGTTTATTCTGACTGAGTGGTTAAAAATATTAGTGGAGAATACTGAAGGTACTGAACCATAGCACCGAGGAATTGGAATCCTTAGTTGGTAAGACAACTGAATTATGTAAGTAATAAAACTTCTTGCATAGTGTATTTATGGTTGGATAGCATATTAGGAGAATATGTTACGGAATTTACAGTAGATTGTACCCAGTCATAGAGTGTTGCGGAAAGGGACTTCTTCTAATTTCCACATGGAAGGTTCATTAAATCATTGTGTATGTGGATAAATATTATACTATGTGACAAGTGCGTGATGAAAATGGAGTCTGACTGAATAAGGGGCTTCGTGCACATAGGGGAACCGAGGGCTGATAAGAGGATAGTTTGAGGATAGGAGAGAATGAAGGAAGAAATGAAGAAGGAAGGGAGGGACTGAGGATGCAAAGGACCAAAGAAGTTGTATTAGAGGAAGAATAAGATTTTGGAGTACTATATAGTGGAAGGAGGTACAAGAGGTGAAATATTGGGGCTGAGAAAGGAGAGTCATGCAGTGAGTCAGAGTGGAGAGGACCTTGCACAATAGTCCAAATCATGGAGATACCACACATAAAAGGAGAGGAAGAGGAGTTCCAGTCTAGCCCTATAATATAAGAGCCGTCAAGTCCTACTCAGACTGGATCCTGTGTCGAATCCACAACCCCATGTCCATCACCACAATATGAGATAACAGTTGAAGACTCATAAAAAGCACTTATAATTAGCAAGGGAGGACAGAGTAGTAGCAATCAGAGCAGTGGAAGCAGTTTGAAAACCAGAGTCAACCAACATTGCTAAGAGGAGGGACTCCACAAAGCAATATGGAAGGGGTAGACAACACACTCATACTACCTGAGTTCCAGGGAGTTGGGTCAGAGGACCCAAAGAAACATCTTTTCATTTGTGAGATGATTTGGGCCATAAAGAATATCCAGGATGAGGCCGTAAAGATTGTGCAGTTGGAAACAATATTTAGAGGTCATGCACTAGTTTAGTACAAGAGGCTGCAGAGCACCACGACTACCGAACAATACAGGACTTTGGTAGAGATAATATAAGCACGATTGAAAGAGTTCAAAAATACAAAGTATGAGTCGCAGTACATTACAAAGATGAAGGAAATTAAATAGGTGAAAACTGAGTTAGTATGGGATTTTGATCAAATATTCAAGGACCTGATGGGTAGACTGACTTTCCAGATACCTGATCAACAACATAAAGAATGGTTCATTGGAGGAATTCTACCACACATTCATAGTCACTTGATTCAACAGAAGGTAGTGTCATTGGATGAAACTTTGGAGGTTGCGATGAAATTGGAAGCATCCCCCATAGGAGATAATGGAGGGATGGCACAAGTTCAAACGTGGTTAGCTGCTTTGATGATTCAATTTGCATAACTCACAAAATGAAAGGGGAAATGAGAATAAGTTTTTTCTGCTAAGTGTAGGATTGAAGGCCATCACAAGGACGAGTGCCCAACATTCACGCAATATTTGGTGACTGGGGCACCAAATCCATTACTAGGAGGGGGGTATTGTGACATATGTAAGAAATGAGGACATCATCCAACTGAATGTCCATTACTACAGAAGTATCAAAGTACACCAAGGAACTTCTTTTGAAATTTTTGTAAGTCAATCGGACATGAAGAAAAGGATTGTTGTGCATTCGATTTGATGAGAGAGAACACTTCAAATATGTACAGGATTCAGGAGGGGAATGTTGCAAAAAAAGGATTTGGTTCAAATTATAATAATTAGAGAGGCTCTAATCCATGAAATAGAGGAAATATTGGTAGAGGTCAAGGAAGAGGAGTAAGAGGGTCGATAATATGTTACAATTGTAATAAATCAGGACACTTAGACCATGACTACCCGAATCCATGTACATTGTGCACATATTGTAGAGAACTGGACCATGTGACAGAATATTGTCCTCAACGAATTTTGAAATGTCAGGAAAGAGGGAATCAGAACCAAAATCCAAATCATAATGTACATAAAATATCAGCCGAATAACACAATGAAGGGACTAGAATAGTAGTTGTCATGTGCGGAGGAGATAGAATAGGGGTTGATGTGACGAATGAAGGGAAGTAGGCTGGGCAATGGGTAAGGAAGTCAACATGAAATATTTCAATGTTTGATCCTCAATAATAAAAGGAGACGTATCAGAGGGATAGAAAAGAGGTACTTAGACAGGATTGGGGAGCGTCAACATCATCTGCACCTCATTTCAAAGATCGTGCTATGACAGAGAATCCCCTTGGGAAGGAAAGAAATCTAAGAGAATGCCTGAGAAGTTGTGTAGACATAATGAAATATGAAAATGCGTTGAATACACTATATTAAATGATTGATCATTGCACGAAAGGAAGGGAAACTCCCATCGCATAGAGGGTGGTGAATCAGGTATTGCGCAGAAGAGGACCAACCGAGAATTTATATTTAATGGGTAGATTGGGGAATATGATGTGGATAATGATATCTTGTACTTGGGATCTGATGTGAATGTGTTACCAAAGTAGACTTGGGAGATGATGGGAAAACCCAAGAAGATCTGGTCTCCTATTCAGTCAAGGCTCTTGAATCAACATAAGATAGTATTAATTGGTTGATTGACATGAGTACATATGAACATAGATGGGGCCCACAGTGTGGCATATTTTGAAGTAATTTAGATCCTGGATGATAGTCAACCATATATAGCATTGATTCGATTGGAATGGGCCTTTGATAATCAAAAGATCATTAATTTGAAGAGAAGGGAAATGATATTTGAAGTTGGAGAGTTAAAAGTTACTGCACCATTGGACCCAACAAAATGAAAGAGGTACATAGAGTTAGCAAGAGGGAACAACATTGAAAACTTGTATAACATGACTGGATGAATGAAGGATTATGTTAAACCCACTACATATGGTGCACTAAGTTGGCGAAGTATCAGTTCGTGTGCATCAGACTTAGAGGAAGGTTTAGAGCATTGGAAACAAAGGATGCATGAAGTATCAACTAGACAATGTGCACACATAACCCGAGCATTGTGTTGGATTGGAATAGAGCTATGTGATCCACCTAGGTATGATGGATTGATTGATATAAGATATTTTTTAAATTAATTTGAGTTGCAGGTACCCGAACAATAATGGTTGTTGGCACTAGATGTTGTCCTAAAAGAAACTCTAGCTAGATGGTGAGATGCACACAAAGAGGGAATGGAAGACTGGTCACAATGTAGAAGGCTAATGAAAGTGAGATTTGGTAACGAATTGGAAAATATGATGCCAAATTATACAGGGGAGAATTATCCAAAAGGTCATGTTCAATAGTGTAGAAGCTTATGGATTTCACTACCAAAGACAAAATGGACGCACAAATTTATACATACTCTGGATATAATTCTGAAGAACTAGTATTTGGAATTGGAAATGTGTAGAGAAACAACAATATGGGAGGAGTTGGTACAAACATTCAAGGTAAAATTTACATTTGAACATGAATATCCATCAATATATGCAATGTTACAGGCTATCTGAACCAAAATATTTTCAGAAGAAGGACTGATGGAGGTGGTACGAGTGTGTAGTGCACACAAAGATTCGATGACTGTCCATGAGTGATTGGAGTGCTACAATGTTTCTAAATAAGAACATGATGAATAAGATCCTAGGAATGTGAAAGTACTTGAGACAGAAGGAGAACAAACAATCAAAGGGCCATAGCTTAAGTCTGCTACATACACATACCCAATAAAGGTGTGAAAGGTAAACAATGGGATGACAAAGAATACGATGTTTGCACAGATAGGAAATTACTAGAGTGATGAGACAGTATAGAATATTGCAGACTTATTGTATGAATATCAAGATCTATTCCCAACTACATTTTCAAAGATGAACGTGAGAGTTGGGGACTTTGATATGACGATTCTGTTAAGACTAGGTGCTAAGCCAATGCGACAAATACCTTATAGGTTAAATCCTAAGTAGAAAGAGAAGGTGGAAGTAGAAATAAACAAAATTTTGTATGCAAGGATCATTGAACCCGTGAAGGAATCAGAGTGGATCATTCCAATGGTAGTGCAAGACAAGAAGAAATGAGGAATCAATATTTGCGTGGATCTGAGGAAGATGAACAATGAATTTTTACATGATCCATTCCCAACACCGTTCACAAATGAGGTACTGTAGAACATAGGGGGGAAGATAATTTTATTTCACAGATGGATTCTCGGGTTACCATAATATAAAAAGTGCACAAAATATAGGTACAAGACTAGTTTCATGACAGAGTGGGGAAGTTATCAGTATACAATAATTCCCTTTGGACCAAAGAATTCGCTTGCAGTATTTTCAAGAGTTTTGATTGCAGTGTTTAAAAAATTTATTCATAAGTTCCTTGAGATATGCATGGACGATTGGAGTGTGTTCATTCCACTAAAGGATCACATCAAAGTACTCAAGATAATTTTGTATAGGTGTAGACAATGTCATATTTCGATGAATTTGAAGAAGTGTATTTTTTGCACACCGTTTGGCATTTTGTTGGGCCATGTGGTCTGTAAGCAGGGATTACTGGTGGATCAATCCAAGATTGTAGTGATTCTGGGGTTAGAACCACCTACATAAGTCAAACAACTAAGGGAAACTCTGGGGCACACAAGATATTACAGGCAGTTTCTCAAAGGCTATGCACATATCACAACACCTATGGAAAGGTTGTTGAAGAAGGAAGTGAAGTTCTAATGAAACAAGGATTGTTAGAAGGGTTTGGACACCTTAAAGAAAAAACTAGTGATGTTGATTTTGATCTTTCTAGATTGGAACAAGGAGTTCCATGTTCATGTAGATGCGTCATCCATAACATTGGGAACAATACTCTCTCAACCAGGGGAAGGAGACATAGATCACCCAATTGTGTTTTCAAGTAGGAAGTTGTCCATAGAAGAGAAGAATTACACCACTACAGAACGATAAGGATTGGAAATGGTATATGTGCTACACAAATTCAAAAATTATTTATTCGGGTCTCACTTTAAGATGTGTACAAACCACTCTGCACTAAAATACTTAGTGAACAAGCCAATGTTGTGGGGGGGGGGGGTTATATGCATATGGTTACTATTGTTTCAAGAATACAATTTTGAGGTTCTGGTGAAACCAGGGAAGTTGAATGGAGGACTAGATAATTTATCGCGCATACTATCAGGATAAGATGCAAGGAATTTAGATGAAAAATTATGAGATACATAGCTATTTGCAGTCAAAATGGTGGATACTAACTTTTCATATATCATATAGTTTCTAAGTACATAAATGGTTCCATAAGAAATGATAGTTGCATAGAAGAAACAACTGGTATTTAAAGTAGCAAATTATCAATTGATTGCAAGAAACTTATACAAGTTAGGTGTAGATGGAATACTGAGATGATGTGTGTTGGAACATGAAAGGACTATTATACTCACAAAAGTGCACGAAGGGATTGCAGGAGGAATTACGTAGGTAAATAAACTGCACAGAGAATTTTGTGCACAGGGATTTGGTGGCCCACACTTCATAAAGATGCTAAAGAGAATTGTCAGGAATTTATTTGTCAAAGGGTGGGAAAGCCATCCAGAGGGGATGAAATGCCTTTAAAACCACAGGTTACATTGCAAGCATTTGATAAATGGGCCATATACTTTGTGGGGGAAATCAACCTACAAGCAAGAATATCAAGGGAAAGATACATAATCACCGTGAAAAATTATTTGACAAGATGGGAAGAAGAAACACCGGTCCTAGATTGTATCACATATATTGTTGCATGATTTCTATTTGATAATGTAGTCACATGATTTGGATATCCGTGCATATTACTCAGTGATCAAGGAAAGCACTTCCTGAATAAAACAATTACAACATTGACTGAGGAATTTCAAATTCATCACTAGAAGAGTATGTTGTATCATCCTCAGGCCAATGGGACAGTAGAATCTTTCAATAAAATCCTGGAGAATTCTTTGAAAAAGATATGCAATTTAGGGAGAGATGATTGGGACTTAATATTTCCTACAGTGTTATGGTCCTACAAGACTACAAGAAAAACATTGACAGGGAAGACACCTTTCAGGTCGGTCTATGGGAAAGAAGTAGTGATGCCAATGCAATTTATTCTACCTAGCCTACATGTTGCAACAATTACTGATCTTTGAAAATCAGGAAAACATTGGAGGAGAGATGGTCATAGTTGGTACAGTTGGAGGAACATTGATTTGTCTTATGTTTCCATCAACAAGTTTAGAAGGCACGAGAGAAGGAATGTAATGATAGACACATTAAAAAAGAAAGTTCCAAGTGGGATTCTTAGTATTACTCTATGAAAATAAGTTTATGTAGCATCCATGGATGTTTTGAATGCATTGGTTAGGACCCTATGTGATTCAACATGTGACAGAGGTAGGTGCTGCGCAGTTGGAAACCTTAAATGGAGAAGTCCTTGGAGGAATGGTGAATGGGAGTTAGTTGAATCTTTATAGAGACGACCGACCTTCTGCGCAGTAATCTGGGTTGTGCCAGAACACATGTATTATAGTAATTATAACATAGTAGGGAGGTAAAACACAGAAAAACATATAAAAAGTAGAAAAAAGGAAGAAAAATAAATAAAAAGTAGATAAATAAAAAGAAGATGATTATAGAGTACAAAGGCATAAGAAATTGTGAAGAAGGAATGATTATCGCGCTATTGGGATCAAACAATGTCGAGTAAGGAAATAATACACATAAGCAAAAGACCATGAAGCAAGCAAACACGAAAGAAAGAACAATTTCATAGTGGAGTAATGACAAGAACGTTAAAAGCATTAAACCAAGGAGATGATGACAACAAAGTGGTAATGATAGGTCATAAAGATGTTGTATAGTATTAAATGGAAAAATCCGCTGGAAATTACGACAGATTGGAAGTACAAGGAAAAAATCCAACGATGAATTTTGTAATAAAGCCACATTTATTTAACCATTAATCAACCTTGGTGGCGGATTAGACAAGTTAGTTAAGGAAGGAAGGGACATGAACAACTGAAAAGGTGGCACAAAAGCAGTTGAGGATTTCTATGCATGAATTAGTGTTACTACGAGCTGCATGGAAGTGAGAGAGAACCAGAGTGAACTAGAGACGATACATAGCAGAAGAAATTGTCAAGGATTACAGGGTTTTACAACAATGGAACCACTGAAAGAACCCATTCACGAACCAAAGAAGGCCCACACAAAGGTAGCACTAGTAGAACCAAAGGTAATGGAGGTTGAGGAGATTTTGGGAGAAACATCATCCTCAGAGCCAAGGTTTCCTCGTGATTACATTCTACCACGAAAAGATGATGCCCCACCAGTGAAAATGTCGAAGAACGTTAACCACACATTGGTGACACCTGACATACCAACATGGGTCATCATCGAAAAATATATGTTGGTGAAGGTACCACAACTCCAATATGAAGACCATGACATTACAGACATGGAGAAGTTCCCTGAATTGGCCCCACCATTATCTGGAATTGAAAGTAGATCCAACAACAAACCAGAACATACTTGTACCCCAAGTATATGCTAGAGGAATGGAGTGAGCAATGAAGTAAATGCATGCGTTAAGTTGCTTCTATCTTGTGTGCATGAAGGATAGACCAATCTCGATAGACACATACTTGATTTTTAAAATCACAGGTTTACTGACACAGGGGGAAGATCCCACCATGTTGTTTGCCGACAGAAAGATAGACAGAGCCTTGTTAGATTCCATGAAACACAAATTTCACACTGTTAGAGGGGTGCGCGACATGGATGTGCCAAGCATATGTGACCCAAATAGCAAATTTTCAACATAGGAATTAGCATGCAAGTTGTTACAAAAATGTAGAAACGACCGAGTGCCAGTAGGGGTGATAACAATAGTAGAAAAGTGTGTGGAAGGGACTTCAATGAGCTGGGAACCCTTCCTGTTAAATCAATTTCTTATTTACTGTGATGAAACACAATATAGAGGCATTGAGTTCCATTATCCATGGATTCTAATATTTCTTGTGTTCACAACATGGGAAGAACCGAAGGACGTGCAGTTATTGGGTCTAAGGAGGAAGCCATGTTTAACAACAAAATACCAGAACTTCTGGTATACAACAAGCAAATGACACCAAACAAGCAACAACATAAAAAAAATTCTCTATGCTGAAAGGTTTCGACATTGCATTAAGGACACACCATGCATAACTCCACAACTAGTGGAAGCATACACAATAGTCACACAATTTCGAGCATATTGACATCATACATATGTCTAGGAAAAGAAGGACTCAAGAGAGGAGTGGGTCCAGACAAAGTATAAGGTTACTGAAGAGGATATCCAACAAATAATGCAGTATTAGGAACCATATTGGAGGATCCCTATAGATGACACTAAGACAATGCAGCCTAGGAATGAAGAGGAAGAGCAACGCAAAAATATAGGGGATGATCAGGAACATGATTAAGGTAATTGGATAGGGGGTGTATTAGAGACTTTGCCATCAACAAAACAAACAAAATAGACAGTTCCCAAGATAGGAAAGAAAGGAAAAAATAAGGGAAATGGTCCAACATGAGGTGCGCGCAAGAAGGAAAAAGGGCACACGGAACCAACCATTTACACACTGGCCGATGATGACATGGACCAAATTGGGTACCAAGTAAAGGATTCCAATAAGGAGCTAGTTTAGCAAGTGACACAACAACATGAAGAAATCATGAATAAATTGCAATAGAAGTTGAATGAATTGCAAGAACGGCTGGAAATAATGAGCCTAGAAGAAAACAAAATATCCATAGAAGTAAAATCAGCAGGTGCGACGGGGGAAGTAGAAGCTACCACTTATCACTTCTCACAAATAGCTGAAAGATGCAGAGTGATAAAAATATCAGCAGATGCAGTCGGGTTCCCCAAAATAGAGATGCAAGAACAAGTGCAAGGAGTCAATCACTTAGACTTAGTTGTCTCACATATGCCCACAATAGTGTTATAGGGATTGCAAACAAACATTGCGTAAGAATTACAACTCCGCGTAGACACCTCTTCTAGATAGTGGATAAAAGTTGTAGAAGAAAAGACATAACTACAGAAGGAGTACACCACCTCTCTCTAGGAAAAGAGTGCATTCAAGAAGAAAGTTGAAAGAATATTGAATGAAAAGAGTGAGGCCGAAGAAAAGGACAACAAAGAAATCAAGGAGAAGGACAAAGTCGAGCAATTGGTGCATCACATACAAATGGCTGTCCAAAAGTTGTATAGAGAAATTCTAGAGGCATCGATAGTAGTAGAGGCTACTATGGAAGAGAAGGTATTGAAAATTTCCGAAGTCATCAAAGGCTTATGCACGAGGATTGAAGACCTACAAGTGCACAATACATCAGGAACCCCACTAGAGAAAAGAGCAAGAAGAGAGAGAACGATGATGACGGTAGTAGAAAAAATAAAAAAGTTGGAGGAAGAATGCACAAAACTTTGCGAGGAAAGTGCACAAATATGGATAGAGTTGGTATAAGATCCATAAATGAAGGTCATGGAAGCAAAATTAAGGGATGCACAAGAAAAGGCACAGAGAGATTCATAGAGCATAAACACCCTTCCACCGGCTGAACGAATGATGGTCATTTTGGCACAGAGGTAGTCATACCTGGAAGTTGGAAATATGCAGGATCAACAAAAGATCCTTCAACAACGCTTAAAACCACTGCAAGAATAAGCACTTATAGTGATAGGAGAACTAGCAACC
>JZKD02S1966214.1:248260-270927 GCA_000966675.3 Picea glauca
TTCAGTAAGATGTAACATGGTTGCAATGGCTAACAATATACTGTCAGTTGTCATGATTGTGTTACAATTGATCTTGATGAGACAGGTGCACAGGACAAAGTTCAGAGACAGAGAGCAAGCCGGGTGGCCTATCCCGAGCTTGTTGACTGGTCAGTAACCTTTTGGGGATCAAAAGGTCTTATTGTGGGGAGGTGTGATCCAAAATCGGATTCAGAAGCCTGACAGGGCATGAAAAATGATCAAAAATGAAAGTTCTCAAAATCTGACGAAACCAAAACCATTGCGTCTGTCTCGTCTTCCCGATTCCAGCGGTATATTTACTTTGTCAAACGGACTCCGTATGCAAAAGTTATCGCGTTCTGATCGGAAGTCCAAACAGGTAAAAAGTCAAAGGTCAACTGGTCAAAAAGTCAACGTTGAGATCAGCATGCTGACTGTGCAGTAGATGACGTGGCACTCTCTGGCTTATGGTGATTGGGCAGGTTTGCTGACAAGGCAGACATATGGCAGGCAACTGGACCAGTCAATGGTCGACAAGTGGCATTTGTCCATCGAATGGGAAAGTGCCATGTGGCCCAGTCATGGGCAGCCACGTGGCACCCAGTCAAAGTCAAAGTGGCAAGTTTCAAAAAAAAAAAATGGGGTCCATGGGTTTTGAACCCATGACCAGCCACTAAGCCTAAGCGCCTTCACTTTAGTCCTTTACCAATGCGCCTAAACTATTTCATGTATTAAAACCCACAACATAAAATTATTATATGGTAGTATTATGGCGCATAAAGGGGCCAGCGCTCAGCCTTTTTAGGCTAGCGCTTGGCCATATGGCCTTCATATGACTCTATCAAAGGAGCGTGCACCCAGGTGAAGGGGGATAGTGCCCATTATAGTTATAAAGTGGGTTATTTAACCAATTTTTGGGTTTTTAACTATTGTTAGCCCATTTTTAATGTAATTAATCCATTTTTGGGGGTTATTGGGCAGTTTTGAAGCCTAAATTCGTGGAGGAAGTTGGAGATGGATAACCAACTTCCCCACTATTTAACCAAGGCCATTTTGAGGCCATGGGACAGATTTTGGAGAGCAATTCAGAGAAGAGATGCTGAGGAGAAGCCAAGTCAAAGCCAGTTTGAGGCAGGGAAGCCGTTGAGGAGGAGATGTTGTCGGACCGTTTCTGAGAGCTCCAGACATCCGTTTCAGGTGTCGTTTTTTGTGCATGGTTCTAGAGATCTGGGCAAACATGACCAGATCAGTCTAGAAGCCATTCGGCATTGTAAAGATGTACTATTGAGCTTTCAAACAGAAATAAAGAAGCCTCCCCCACAGAGAAAAGGCCAGAGACGTAGGCAAAGTTGTGCCGAACTCCATTATCAACCTGTGCATTATGGTTTGTTGTTTTTCATTGCATTTCAGATCTACAAATATTTTAATGGATGTATAATTCCTTTTCTTTTGTCGTTCTTTCGTTAAGTTTCCCAATGGTCAATTAATGCATGCAATTAAAAAAAACTCAACCATAAGTCATTCGAAAAATCCTGACGGATCAGAGATGGTATAAAAAGGTTGGACTCATCTAGATGTCAAAGGTTATACATGGAAAATTAAAACATTAGTACATGAAACATTTAGTCTCCTAGCTCAATAAACCACAAAAATGCATGAATTAATTATACTTTACCTTATGACTTCATCAATGGCTAATGGTAGTGTTCTTTGTCATTTATCAAAGCTTAGGTAGGCCAAAAGGGTATAGATGAGGAGTATAATAGGGTAGTGGTGATGTCAATTTAGAGGCTCAACACTTAGTTTGCATCCAACTATCATAGGTGTACTAATAGGATTGCAATCCTCTAACTGAAATTTCTTAAGCATATATTTAACATACTTGGACTGATGGATAAAGAATCATCTATTGGATTGTAATATTTGTAATCCAAGAAAGAAATTCAGTTCACCAAGAAAGGACATTTCAAATTCTTTTTGCATCCTCCTAGCAAAGTCCTTACTCATTTTTTCATCATCACTGCCAAATATAATATCATCAAAATATACTTCCACAATAATCATGTTATTACCAACAATTTTACAATAAATATTGATGTTGTTGATCCTCTTTTGAGGCCTTGTTTTTTGTAAATAAGAATCTATCCTTGCATACCATGCTATGGGTACTTGTTTTAGCCCATAGAGTGATTTATTTAGTTTACAGACATAGTCTCCTTTGTTATTTAATTGGAATCCTTCTGGCTTCTCAATATAGACTTCCTCTTCTAAGTTTCCATTGAGAAATGTTGACTTGACATCCATTTGGTACACTTTAAATTTTATGTAGTCGGAGAAAGACAAGAACATTACAATTGCCTCTAATATGGCCACATGTGCAAAGGTTTCTTCATAGTCTACTCCTTCAAGCTGAGAATACCCTTTACATACAAATCTATCTTTGTTCCTAATTACTTTCCCATTCTCATTTATTTTGTTTTTATACACCCATTTAGTTCCAATGACATTTTTATTTTTTGGTCTTGGAACTAGTTCCCAACTTTGATTTTTTTCAATCTGGTCCAATTCCTCATTCATAGCATTGACCCAATTCTCATCTTTACATGCCTCTTTGATTGAGTTGGGCTCAATATGTGACAAAAGTGCTATTTATGTCTGATACAACATTTTTCTTCTTGTGTGCACTTCATCTCTCTTATTTCCAATAATCAGTTCTTCGGGATGATTCTTTTGAGTCATTCTTGAGGGTGTCTTTGTGTTTCTTCTTGGGGATTCTTCTCTTATCTCTTCTTCTCGAATATATTCTTAGTATTCACTAGTATCAATATCATCCTCTTCCCTTTCTTCTTTATTCTCTTCTACTTGTGTACCAACTGACTCATCATCATCTTCATCTTCACTATCAAGTATAGTCTCTTGATGTTTGATCCTTATCATTTTTAAATCATCCACCTTGACATATGCACTCTCAACAATATTATGTAATCTAATATTGTATCATCTCTATGCTTTATTGGTAGAATCATATCCAAGAAAGATACCTTCATCAGATCTAGCATCAAATTTTCTAAGATTCTCATCAAGCCTTTTGATGTCGCACTTACTTCCAAAGATCTTGAAGTATTTTACTAAGGAATCTCTTCCAAAACATAGTTCACAAGGAGTCTTATTACTATTAATCCTGAGCTGACCTCTGTTCAATATGTATACTGTTTTTCTTACAACTTCCCTAGTTAACAGTGTGCACACATAGGATTTAAGGGCTTTGTGATTTTTGGCAAGTTTCTTACATCCCCAAGATTGTTGATTTTCACTAAATTGTCAAAGTTAATGTGCCCCAACCTTCTATGCCATAGCCAATTTTCATCTACTAAATTTATATGACACTCCTCATTCAATTTTGTATTTAGTATATATACATTCTCATGAGTTCTACGAGCAGTACCGACCAATTTTATTGAGTCCTCTCTCCTAATCTCACATTTCTGGGAATCAAAGATGCAAATGTGCCCCTGATCACAAGTTTGGATGACACTTAATAGGATATGTTTTATTTTTTCAACAAGTAGCACATCCTTGGCTTTGTATTTTCCCAAACTCATAGTTCCTTTCCCAAGTATGTTACCTGAATTGTTGTCACCAAATATAATTTTACCCTTTTGTTTCTTTAAGTTCAAAAACTTGTCCTTGTTTCCTGTCATATGTTTTGAGCACCCACTGTCAGCATACCAGAGATCTTCTTTATCTTGAGCTTTCAAGTCAATGAGACATTCCTCTTTTGATGTTTTTTTCTTTCCAAATATTCTTTTTCTCTCTAATGAACTTTGGTTTTTCTGAGACTTCCATTAATATGCAACTATTGGCCTTATGTCCATAGTTATGACATTTGAAGAATTCTAGGTCCCCTTCTTGTAGAGGTGCAAAGGAGTTATATTTTATGCTTTTAACTTGATTTACTGTTTGGTTATATTTAAGGTTATAGTTATTAACATTCAAATGTTTCCTTCTATATGCTCTACAATTCATAGTTTTGTGTCCGAAATTAGAGCATGTAGAGCAATAACCAAATAAAATGTGAGGATACCTATTTTGATAAACCTTCTTTGGTGTTGTCTTATATTCCTTCTTGATGGGTGGAAGTAGTCCTCTGGAGTTTTGATCATTACTTGTCTTCTCTTCATCTTTCTTCTTGAATGTACTGAGGAGAGTATCTACATAATATTTTGAGTTAACTTGGTTTTATTCTTGAGAATAACCTATTCCATTTTTATTACCTGAATCCCTTTGTGTGGCAATAATCTTATCTAATATTTTAGAGCTATTTTCATATCTTGTTTGAATGAGTTTTTCATCAAGTTCATTTCTTAGCTGAACTATTTCTTCCTCCATTCTTTCACAGGTTATTTCTTTTTCTTTAAAAGACATTTTCAGACTTTCTTCCATCCTATTTGCTTCTAGGATTTGGTTTTTTAGGTGTCTTGTGAGTTTCTCCATCTCTTTTTCTTTATGTTCATGTTTTTCTTTTTGCTCAACTACAAAACTTTTCAGTTATCTATATCTGGTTTTGTATCCTCTTAATTCATCCAAGGCACTAAGAAGTTCTCCTACCATATTAACCTCTACTTCAACTTCTGACTCGTCTTCATGCTCAATTTAGTCTATCTCATTAGGCTCTTCAATACCTAGAAAAAGGACATCATCATCATCATTGTCACTAGACTTTTATGAACTGTTGTTTTCTTCTCTTGAGTAAAAATTATTTTTCCCTATGTAAAAGTTTTTCTTGTAGTTGGGTTTTTCCTTCTTCTTGTATTGTTTATTTTTGTCCTATTCATCTCTAGGGTCCTCCTTGGGATAGGGACACTTGGAAGAAAAATGACCAACCTTGCCACAATTAAAACATTTGAAAGGCAGCTTGCCTTTGGACTTCCCTGATCCTTTCTGAAGTGTTTTAATAAAATTGGCTTCTTCTACATAAGATTCTTCATGATGGATGGATTGAGGTTTTTGCTTCTGATTTTTTGTTTTCTTGAGCACCTTGAAGGATGCCTCTCCTTATGGAAGGTTCTCATGACCTAATATTAACTCATAGGCTGTGAGGATTCCATACATTTCATCCATGGTGAGTTTATCTAGATTTTCTTGATCTTCAAGAGTGAGCACTTTAGGATTGTATAGAATAGGTAGTGTTCTTAGTATTTTTTCAAATAGCTCATTGTCTGACACTTCTATTCCCAAACCTCTTATTGGATTAAAAATATGTCAACTCTTTCGAAGTACTCTGAGGTATTTTCTTCATACTTTATTTTTAGACCTTCATATTTCACTTTGAGAGTCTGGAGTTTGGCCCTCTTTACCTTGGAATCTCCTACATATATAGTTTCCAATTTATCCCAGAGTTGTTTTTCATTATTACAGTTTAGTACTTTAGCAAGGATTTTCTTACTCAGTCCAGCTTGTAGTGTGTTTAAATCCTTTTCATGTTACCAAAAACATTTCTTATCTTCTTCTTCTATGGGAGTGGATTTTGGAACATCATATCCCTTTTCAAATAATGTCCATACTTCTAGTCCAATGGACATTAGATAGATTGTCATTCTAATACTCCAGAAGACATAGTCTTCACCATCAAATAGGGGGGTTTTTTATGACATCTTTAATCGTTGATCCATTCTGATGTATATTTCTCTTCAAGTGATTTTGACATTTTGTGAAGAGACCCGCTCTGATACCAATTGAAGGATCAGATCCTATCACTAAGAGGGGGGAGGTGAATTAGAGACACAATAATTTTATCAGTTTTCTTTTGTTAATGCAAACAAATTTTTAACACAATATTTTGTCATGGAACCCCATTGGGAAAACCACAAACACTTTTCTATTAACTGAAAAATTTTGTTTTACATGTTACATAAAAGGGAGTTGTTCTTCCTCTTAGATCAACACCAACTAATCAGGATGCACCCACACCCTTGTTTACCAGAACCAACTGGTAGGCGGCTTTGACCCCCTGTTTAGTCAGCTACAACTGACAAGGAAGCACCTACTCCCCTGCAGGATCCAACCTGCCCTTACACCACCTAACCACCCTTAATTTACGAATCTGGAAAACTTATGTATCATGTCTTCACTGCTTTTCTCTCTTCTTTAATAATTTAATATATCTTCTGATTCAGACTGCAGAGACACTTTCTTCTCACCACTCTTTCTTCTTTATATAATCTTTAAAACAACGTGAGTTATAACGCATTGTGTCCTTTCGTTTGGACCATCACACCTCTTCATTTAACTTAACCATAATCATTGCAACTAATTTATTTTTCTTATTCCATATGACCATAGGCGGTGACTAGGCGCTAGGTCAAGCAAGTGCTTGATCACTTTATCAAAATCAATGGTCACATTTTAATCTCTCGATGAGATGGATGATTCTCATTTACTTCAGGAATTCGGGACTTCAACCTTTGTGACTTCCAACCTCTTTAAAAATATCCCGAATAATAGATGCCTATCCATAATCTTCAACTATTGAGAATTATCCTAAAGTATTCTTCAAATCGGATGACTCGTGTCCACTTCGGGACTTCGAGGGTTCAGATAATTGCTGCTCCATTTTCCTCCAAAGTGATCACCTACTGAATAAGTCATAAAACGGTGGAGACCGCTTGCTATCATCTAACACTTCCACTTACACTATCCTTCCACTATACTTGATCAATGGTTGATAACTCTCCCAAAGTGTTTAATAGATCGAATGACTCATGTCCACTTTGTGACTTCGGCCTTCAGGACTTCGAGACTTATGTCATTTGCTGGTGGTGAAACTTTCGAAGTAAAACTTCTGGAGCGAAGTAACTTGTTGATGTCACTTGATGACATGGCACGGGCCGAGTAGTTTCCATGTGTCACTCAGATTCGTGATTTACACGTACCTGAAATGTCATTTTCATCTTGAGACTTGTCGTTATCTGACTATGCCACATGTCCTTGTTGACGTGGTCTATTGACATAGATATCCCAATGTGGCACATATTCTTTGCCTTGATCTAACGGCCAGGATACTTCCCAAAGTTTTCCTCTGATCAGATGACTCATATCTACTTCGGGACTTTGGGTAATTCGATTTCTCCACTTCCCAGTTCTCTCGAAGTGAGATTCCCCGAAGTGTAACCTCCTCACAACTTTTAACCTGAAATGAATGTTGTTTGTTGATCGTGATCTTGGATCGACGACTCAATCTATCTGCAATGTTTCTTTGCCTTGGTTTAAATCCAATAGCTCTTCTTCTTTTCTTATCCTATCCTTCCACTTAAAGTGATCCAACGACTATCGAGAATTCAGGTATTCAGGATCTCAGCCCTTTTGCCTTGCTTATCCTATCCTTCCATTCAACTTGATCCATCAATCGAGAATGGTCCTAGATTAGATCAACGATCAAGGATGATTGTGGGGTCCCAACTAGTATGACATTTAAAACTATCGTTGAGCTACACAATGGAAAAACTGCTCATTGATAGTGGAAATGATGCCAACCGTAGATCTATTTGGCGGGTGACAATCGACAATCTAGACTAATTGCAGGATTGGAATTAACGCGTTGTTTAATTCTCTCTTTGTGCTCTGCAATCAATCCCTACCCTTTATATGTGCTTGCATATCCAACGGTCACGACTTAATATGATTGTTTGGTGGATCAACCATAGTTGTGAATCTATGAGTCTATAAGATCTGACAGTTTAGAATAATTGAGGGATTGGAAATAACACGTTGTTTAATTCTCCTTTCTCTCTCTGCAATCTATCCCTTTTGTTGATATGGCACTTCTGTATCCAATGGTCTTGATTTTATCTAATCGTTGACTAGTCCTCCAACGATCCTTCTCTTGTAATCTAAGAGTATAGACTCATTACAAGATTGGGAATAAAACATTGTTTAATTCTGATTTTTCTCTCCGCAATCCATCCCTGTCGTTGATCTGGCTCTTGCCTATCCAACGGTCCTGACTTAGTCTGATCATGTTTCTGCAATGTGAGTCATCTCTTCTGAGCTTTGATCTTAATTCACTAACCCTCCTAAGCTTTAATCTCTGCATATTGTTCTATTGTTTGACATCAATGACAACACATTAATGACACTATGTCAAACAACTCCTTATTTAGAAATAACATGGCCTAAGTAATGGACTTTCTTCTAGAAAAAGTCACACTTGCTAAACTTAGCATAGAGATGATGCTCTCTTAGTACTTGAAGTACAAGTCTAATATTTTATTCATGCTCCTATTTGTTCTTGGAGTAGATTAGGATATCATCAATGAAAACCAATACAAATCTGTGTAGGAATTTGTTTAGTACATTATTCATCAAGCACATAAAAGTGGTCGGGGCATTTTTTAATCCAAATGGCACCACCACAAATTCATAGTGACCATATCTATTCCTGAAGGTTGTTTTGTGGATGTCTTCATTATTGATTCAGACTTGATGGTACCTAGACCTTAAGTCAATCTTTGAGAAAATGGAAGCTCCCCCTAATTGGTCAAACACGTCATCGATTCTTGGTAAAGGGTACTTTTTCTTTATGGTTTTCTTATTGAGTTTTCTGCAATCTATGCACAGTCGAAGTGTGCCATATTTCTTCTTCACAAACAAGAATGGTTCTACCCATGGAGACACACTGGGCTGGATGTAGCCTTTGTCCATCATTTCCTTTAGTTGTAGTTTGATCTCAACTAGTTTAGGTATACTCATCCTATAGGGTGTCTCAGACATTGGCACTGCTTCTAGTGCAAGTTCTATCGACAAGTCAATGTCTCTTCTCATAAGCAGACCTAGTACCTCTTCTGCAAACACATCTCTATAATCACTTAATATGGGGTGGTCCTCTAGGTTTGGTTTGTCATCCTCAATGGATTCCAACACCTGTATTTCATATAGAGGACATCCCTTTCTGCAATATTTTTCATTTGAAGGGTTGATATTCGTCTCACTGAGACAAGATTTTGAATCCCTTAGAGGGTTATCTTTCTCCCTTCTTAATTTACACATTCTAAATTTTTATGGTAACAATCCAACTTAGTTTTGTAAGCAGCTAACCAGTCCATACCAACCAACAGGTCATAAGATCCTAGGGGAAGTATGTTCATTGTTAAGGGTCGCTTGGGTGGGAAATCCATCCATAATGAATTGGGAAGCCGATATGACCTCTGCTACTTTTATTTTGGTACCAATGGCTAGTTGTACCAACCATGGATTAACATGTCTAACTGGTTGTATTTTACACTTATCAACAGTCTGAGGGGATACATAACTCAAATTATAACCAGGGTCAATTAAAATAGAAACCAAATGGTTGGAAATCATACCTTCGATATCCACCACTGAAGCTTGGTGGTCGGCTTGTTTATTATCCATAAATCCGTGGCATGCTCCTTGCCACATCATTGACTATGGTAGATTCTTGGATGTTGCAGACTCTCCTACTGTTCTACTATCTGCGTGGACAATCCCTCAGTAGATGTTCTTCTCCACAACCCCAACATTTCAAGGGTTCCTTCTTTGGGTTATCAATCTTTTGTGGGGTTACTCCAAAAGGTTTATTTCAACTATGGGAGGGGAAGTTTTGATTATATACAATTCTGGTAGGAAGGCTTACTCTAGAGTCCTTCCTATAGTTCTTAAATCTTGAGGATTTGAACCCCTTCTTATTGAATCCTGAACTAATATTCTTCTTCCAGTCCTTGTGAGGTTCTATCTAACTCCTGAACTATTCATAACAATACCTTACCTTCCGGATAGTGTCTTCTAAGATATTTGACTCGTCAAAGTCAATCCTGTTTCGGTAGGTCTGAGGTAACCCACTAATAAATTGCTTCACTTTTAACTTTTCATCATTTATGTAGGGTACATACCTCAGTAGCTCAAGGAATTTATTGACATATTCCTCTATGATGAGTTGTCCTAGCTTGAGTTCATAGAACTCCTTAGTCTTCCCATCAAAGTATTTTTCTCACAGATACTTGTTCTTGAAGTGTTTCTCAATATGTTTCCATGATAAGTCCTCTTCATGGATTCCTTTCACATTCTTAAGGTCTTCCCACCAAATGGAAGCTTTTCTATTCAGGTTAAAGATAGCTACTCAAGCATTCAAGTTTTCAGAGTAGTCATGGACTTTGAAGTACTTCTTTAAAGAAAGTAGCCAATCATTTGCCTCTTCCCCTTCCTTAATCTCTCCATTGAAAGAGGTTGGTTTGGATTCATTAAACTCTTCAGGGTCATGAATTTTGGAATGCTTTCTCTTATTTCCTTTCCTTTGAGAATGTGAGCTAGTTTTTCTACTAGCAGATCCCTCAGATTTGCCAGTTTCCTTTCTAGAGGACTCTCCCGATGAGTGTCTCATGTCTCTAGGTTACACCTTCCTTGAGGTACTCTTCCTAGTGTGGAAACTTATGGGACCACATTCTCGTATCTCACATGGACTTTGACTTCTTTTCGTATGTCGTCAGTCCACATGACTGGTTGCAGGTCCATGTTGCAGTTGCCTCAGTATATTGGATAAGCTCTGCAATAAGACTGCATTAATTTTCATTTTTTTTCTTTCTCCTTTATCAATCTCTCATTGTCGGCCTTGCAACTCTATAAATCATCCATGAGTCTCCTTATAGATTCAACCAGTTCCAAAGGGGTCTCCACCTCCCTCCTCTCGTCATATTCTTTGTCTTTATTGTGGTAGTTATCCCCCACTTCATGATGCATCACCATGCTTTATGCTTGTAGTTTCCCGTGATTCACTGACTTCTTGAGTGCTGACAAAACACTTGTTGTTAGCTAACAGTCTATTAGTTTATGAACAACACGTAGTTCATATTTCTTAAATACACAGACACGGTAGAAAATTTTCATTCTTTTCTTCAATAAGAGTTTAACTAGAATATTTAGGAAGGAGGTAAGGTAGGGCATCATTCTTAAAGTTCTTTAAATATGGTTTTTACGCAAATTGTCTCTGATCCCAAGCAGGCCAAGTGTTGTAACCATGCTCTGATACCAATTTTTAACACACTCGATTCCTTAATACTCTTTTAAGGGGTGGGGTATTATAAATTCATTTTTCCTTAGCTAACTTATCTCGAATCATCTCTCTGAGATGATTCATTCTCTTCTAATTTCCCACAGCTTTCTAACGAATACTACCACATTCTAAACCGACCCTTGGTTTATATCTTACGACTTCTCAAAGTTCTTCGAGATTCATTGGTTGAGGGCCACATAGTGCCCCCATAGCTTCATCTCGTTATTATGATTTCTTGGTTCCTACCTCCCACAACGAAGGTCCATCCATCAACCAATCCGACAACTGGTTTAACCCTTGTCTATCACATGGGATAGCAGGGAATTCAGAGTTGGACGCTTCGGTGCTTAACGTCTCCTTGTTATCTATGCATGAGACCTCCCAAAGTCCCGGAAGGTTTCCATGTGGTTCTAGCCTTTGGAACTTATTGGTCTCTCTATAATGATACATCCCCAAATCCTTCAGATTCCCGAAGCCTCAGACTCTCAGAGTCTCGATCACTTCACCAACCACATTGGCTAGGAGGACACCTACCAGGAACTGACACCTAGGAGGGGTCAGGGTGAAATGTGTTACGTTCCAATGGGCCTTTAGGGTATGTGATACACACAAATCTGGGTGACACGTGGCACATCAAGATGGGTTCCACGTCACCCTGGGTGATGTCACTGCACCACGTCACGCTAGTCTGACAACCTTCTAAAATTCCTCAAATCTCATGATCGAGATCTGATGTAACATCCCCAGCCACCCACAGGGCGGGGCATGCTACCTTCAAGTCCACCCTTGGACTTATTTCTCTTACTGATACCTTTTTAAAATTTAAGGATGCATAAAAGAAAATACTTTAATGACATGCACATCAGTAGTCAGCAAGCATGCATAATCTAAGATTTAGTTAAACGATAATTAAAATACACAGCGGAAATACATTCATATACATGTAAATGATACCATAATAGAGAGAAGTTGTCTTTATGAAAGATGAAACCAACTAGTTGCAGACCAAGGACGTTCCACCCAACTGTAGATACTACTGCTCCAAAACTCAACAACAGCGTCACCCCCAAGCTAGGGCTATGAATCCATAAGGATGGTTCCAGAGTGTACTTGGGTTCCCAAACCAGTCAGCTCTCAATCTCTCACAGGTTTCCCAACACCCACAACAATCCAAGTACCCAAATCTCTTCTACCCAACTTGTATTGCCCAAGAGAATGGACCTCCACTCTTCTATACCACGTAGTCCCTTAGACAATCCTTCTCCTTTTTCCAGGGCCTCTAGCATAGCTGGTCCAGAATCTCAATGATAGAACTCTCAGGACTCACAGTTGTGAGAAAAATAGGGCACAAACCAATGCATCTTAGACATGTAGGCCCCAGGTCATGGTTTCATTACACCAGCGACCATTACAGCCAACTATCCCGTGGCTAATTCTCAGTAGTTCCTTTCCCTTTACCAATCCAAGACGTAGGTGAGGATGGATCAATGGATGGGTAAGTGAGTGAATGGAAGGGCGTGAGAGAAATAATGGTATGAATGCAGGAGTGAAGGAGAGGACGAGCCAACAAACAACGACTAACCCCACAATCAGACTAGGGATGGGTTTAAGTATTTTCGTGGGGAATCAAGAACCTCTTGGCCTTCCCCAAGAAGCTCACATAATCGATCCCCTCCCCTAGGAAAAAAGGGTAATTAACATAGGAATAACCATTTATCCCCTCAAGCCCCCTCTCTTGTGGAATCATAGCCCCCTATAACTCTAGTTCTTGTCTATCTAGCAACCAACCATGTATTTATTATTAATAATGATAAAAAAAAATTACATGCCTTGGGCACAGTGGCCTTTTAATAATTGTTTAGGCACCCTGGCCTCTCAGCATTATAACAATACATTATTTAAAATGGGGGTTCAAAACCTGGGGTGCTACATCCCCTCCCCCTTATTTTGGAACTGTCCTCAGTGCATATACATAATAGAGATCAAAATCTCAAATTTATTCAAAAAGTTGCAGGTAATCTTCCCGCATGGCATATTCATGCTCCCAGGTAGCATATTCAGGACCGTAGCAGGTCCACTGAACTTTTACCAGCTCTATAACTCAATTTCAGAGCATTTTAACTTTTTTTTCCAACACCCGCACTAGTTGAACCTGAAAATATCCCTCAATCTCTACCTGAATCAGATGCCAATCAATAACATGGTTAGGATCATGTACATATTTATTTAGTAAAGAGACATGAAATACATTATGCACATTCATGGAAGTAGGCAATGCAAGCATGTATGCAACTAGCCCTATTCTGTCCAATATTTCAAATGAACCATAGAATCTGGTTGCCATCTTTGTACAAATACCCAATTTCAAAGAGTTTTTCTTGGGTTTCACTTTCAAAAGTACATGCTCCCCTACTTTAAATTCACTAGCTGTCATGTTCTTGTCTACATAAACTTTTTGTCTATCCTGATCTGCCTTTAAATTCTTCTTGATCTTGACCACCTAGTCTTCCATGTCCTTGAGCAACTCCGGCCCAAGTACCACTCTATCTGCTGGGTTGTCCCAGATTACTAGAGTATCGAATTTCCTACCATACAAGGATTCAAATGGGATCATTCTCAATGAAGTTTGATATCGATTATTATATGAAAACTCAACCAAGTGTAAGTAATCTTCCCACTTAGATGGCTTATCCATCACATACATTCCTAGCATATCTTCCATTATTCGATTAACTCGCTCTATTTTCCCATCTGTCCAGGGATGATACGATGTGGTAAAGTTTAGATTTGTGACAAATCCTTTAAACAATCCCCTCAAGAAATTGGAGGTAAAATTTGTATCTCTGTCTGAGATAATTGTCCTAGGTATCCCATGCAACCTAGCAATTTCCTTCATAAAAATTTCTGCAATACTAGTTGTTGTATGTGTTGTCTTCACAAGCACAAAATGAGCATCCTTTGTTAAGTTTTCAACCACCACCATGATTGAATCATGTTTCTTATTCGTTCTGAGTAATCATGTGAGGAAATCCATGGTGATCACTTCCCATTTATTCTCTGGAATTGGCAATGGATGCAACAAACCCGCTGGGTGCCTATGCTCAACCTTCACCTTCTGACATTCCATACATCGAGCGATGTAATCGGAAACATCCTTCTTCATTCCCATCCAAAGGAACTAGCTTCTTACTGCTGTAATTGTTTTATGGTAACCGAGATGTCCAACATAATGAATGCATTTCCTTCAATACCAAATTCCTCAGTTCTCTGGAACTAGGAACATAGATTCTATTTTTAAGCATGAGTATTCCGTCTTCCTTTATCTCATACTCCTTTATTTTATGTTGTACATATCCTCACTTTAAGTTTTCCTTTACCTATAGGTAATGCTGGTCTATAACAAGACCATCTAAAATTCTGCTCTTCCAGTCTAACTTATGCATACAGACAGCAGTAAAATGCATGATATGCATTCTTCTACTAAGTGCATCGACAACTTTATTCTCATATCCCTTAATATGATTGATATCGAAGTCACATTCACTTAGAAATTCCAGCCATCTTGTTTTCCTAGCATTCAGGGTCGGTTGTTCAAAAAGATACTTCAGTCCAATGTGGTCTGTCCTTAATTAGAATTTCTTCCCCATGAGATAATGCCTCCACATCCTCAAGGTGTGCACAATGGAAACAAGTTCCAAGTCATGTGTGGTGTAATTCCTCTCATGTTCCTTAAGCTTTCTGGACTCATATCCAATGACATCTCCATTTTGTGTGAGGACTCCCCCAAGTCCTTCCTTACATGCATCTGTACATACCACAAAACTTTCCTTTGGGTCATTAATCTTTAACACAGGTGCACTAGTAAGTAATTCCTTCAACAGATTAAAATTATTTTCACACTTGAGTGTCCATTTAAATTTAGTTCCCTTATTTTGCAAAGAAGTGATGGGATGAGAAATCTTAGAGAACCCTACTATGAAACTTCTGTAGTAACCAACTAATCCCATAAAATATCTGACGTCTGGCACATTATTGGGTGTTGGCCATCCTCTAATGGCTTCGATCTTCTCTGGATCTACTACTATGCCCTGCTTTGAAGTATTGTGTCCCAAGTAATGGATCTTCTTTTGATAAAAAGAACACTTATTCAACTTGGCATACAACTGATGTTCTCTCGGTACTTGCAATACCAGTCTTAAGTGATGTTCATGCTCCTCTTAAGACTTAGAATATATAAGTATGTCATATAGGAATACTATGACAAACTTGTCCAAATAATTTATGAATATGTCATTCATTAAGCACATGAATACAACTGGTCCATTGGTCAATCCAAATGGCACCAATACAAATTCATAATGCCCATACCTAGTCCTAAATCATATCTTATGAATGTATTCTTCCTTGATTCTTACCTAATGGTATCCTACCCTCAGGTCAATCTTTGAGAATATCTTTTCTCCTCTTAGTTGATCAAAGAGGTCATCAATTTGGGGTAGAGGATACTTGTTCTTTATAGTGTACTTTTTCAGCTGTCAGAAGTCAATAGATAGCCTCATGGTTCCATCCTTCTTTTTGACAAAAAGTATTGGTGCTCCCCAAGGTGAAACACTTGGACGTATGTACCCTTTCTTCAACAATTCCTCCAACTATATTTTTAATTATTTTAACTCTGGTGTGCTCATTTTGTAAAGTGTTTTTGACATTGGGGCAACTCCTGGCACTAAATCAATTGAGGAATCTATTTCCCTCCTTGGTGGAAATCCGAGTATTTCTTGGAATAAATCTTCAAATTCCTGTAGTACCAAGGAATCTTCGAGGCTTGGCCCCTTTGTATTTTTTGGCTCTTCCACATGAGCTACATACAATTTACATCCTTTCCTAAAACATCTTTTTAGTTGTAAGGCTGAAATCTCCCTTATAGATATGGGTCTTGGAACTCATTTCACAGTGATTTGTTTTCCATTTCCATCAAGAGATGTAAATGTCTGGTTATGACAATATAGGACAATGTGATGTTTTTCTAACCAATCCATTCCAATCATAATATCATAATACCCCAATGGTATGATATTTAGATCAATACTAGTATTCACGCCATTAAGACTTATGGAACAAATTCTCATCATGTCATGGATTCTTCTTTTGGTTCCAGTGGCTAACTGAACCAAACTTGTTTTTCCAAGTTTACTTTTCTCCAAATGTAATCTATCCACTATCTTAGGATCAGTGTAACAATGAATTTCTCTTGAATCAATCAAAATAGAAACAAGATGATTTATGATATTACCTTCTACCTCGATCATATTGGATTGGTACTCTGCTTTTCGATCATCTAAATCTGCATAGATTCTTCCCATAAATTCGATTGTTGTATCCTCTTGGATGTTGTGCACAGTATTCACTCTGTCCTTTCTGTGTGGGCAATCCTTGTATAGGTGATCTTCCTTGCATCCCTAACATTGGATTGGTGGTCTTCCACTTTTTCCCAAGGAATATTCTTTCTTCAAATCCCTCTTAGCATATTGATCTTGACGATTTCTATTAGGCTCATTCATGTTGAAGGAAGGTTTGAATCTTTGCCTCCTCTGATCAAAATTCTCATTATTCTTTTCCTTCCAAGATTTTTGCAGAGATTCTCTTCCTTGGCCTTGCTCATACATGTATTTATCCTTCCTGATGGCTTCAGTCAAGGTCTTGGGCTCATCATACTTGATATTTTCCTTATAAAAGGATGGCATTCCACTTAGAAATCTTTGTATTTTCACTTTATCATCACCAATGAACCTGACATAATTTAACAATCCCAAGAACTTCTTCTCGTATTCTGCCATAGTCATGCTTCCCAACCTGATTTCAAATAACTCCTGCATTTTCTTGTCATAGAAATGCTCTGAGAGTTACTCCTTCTCGAAGTACTTCTTGAACTACTTCCAAGTGATCCTACTTTCATTAACATGTTCCACTTGCTTCAGTTGGTCCCACCACATTGCGACTTTCCCATGTAAATGGTAGGTGGCAATCATGGCTTCCAGATTTGATGAATATTTATGCAACTGAAAATATCTCTAGAGTCCAAGCAACCATGCTTCGACATCATCTTCCCTTTCTCTTTCACCGTCGAAGGAAGGTGGATTGAGCTTCCTTGACTCTCCTTGAAAATTATGTACCTCTTGTTTCCTTCTTTGTTGTCTAACAGAAGACACCTTTGGATTTCTTGCAGGATCATCTGATGCATAAAACTTTCTTTCTGAGTAAGGAGGTGAGTGGTGTCCATGTTCTCTTCTATCACTTCTGGAATAACCAGCTCCTCCACGATCATCCCTTCTTTCATGGCACATGCCTTCTTCCTCCTGTCTTGAGTTTGATCTCTTCTTCATTTGTCTCTGCAACTGATTTAAGCTCTACAACACTCGAGCATTTATCTGACTTTTCTCTCTCATCAGTCTCATGTTTTCTTCTTTGTAGCTATGCACTTCCATCTTCGGAATTCTTACCATTTCTATTAGCATTTCTTGTTCTCCTTTTCCCTTGCGTCCATTGGACTCTGTCTATGCATTACCAACTCTGGTATTCTGGCCTTCGGCCTCCTTATAATGACTGGAGGCTCCTTCTCCTTCTTTCATTTCCTCAATATGCATCCTGAGTTGATGTGTTTAAACCCCTTAATTCTGCAAAATGTACAAGCGACCATTTTCTTAGAATTATGCATATGACAAACAAAATTGCCAAACCATGCTATAGGTTTCTTTATTTTTTTGTTCATGGAGATCATATTCCCATTCTCCGAAAATAACAGTGTCATGTTATCCTTGGCTGACACAGAGATTTATCCTGCATAGGCTCTTCCTTCAAACCACCTTCCCAGGTGACCACGACTAGATACCACGGCTAAATCCTTCCTTAGCACTTTTATGTCTCGAAGAACACCAATTCGACCCTTAGCCCTTCTTCCCTCAACTCTCAATATGCATGTGACCATGGCCATGACCCTACGCTTAGCTAAAAAATAACTTGTCTAGAGCTTCGGGACTTCGGGAGTTTCCATACTAGAACACTTCCAATTATCCTGAACTCTTAATTCCCAAACTGGCCAGTCTGTCACCATGTGTCCTCCTGGATCGAATGACTAAGATTCACTTTGGGTCTTCACCCGGAGTCCACGGATCTGCACCACGTGTCCTCCTAAATATGACGTTTGAGGCTTACTTCGTTTCTTTAGACTATGGAAATATCAAATTTCAAAACTTATCTGGCCCCACTGGCTTTTATTCAAAGCCTCAGATCTGGTGACGCATGGCTCTCGGAAGATCAATGGATGAGATCCTTTCGGATCTTCGGGTTTCGGAAATCTCAAACTTCAAACCTCCTCGAAGTACATGGGATTCTGCTGTGTGTCTCCTTGAATCAGATGGTTGAGGCTTACTTTCATTTTCTGGCTCTCTGAGTTTCGGGAGTTTCAAATCTCAACTGAAAACCTCTCAAACATATTTCTCCGGAGTTATTGATCTACTAACACGTACCTCTTGGTGATTGACAGTCAAGATCTACTTCGGCTATTTCACCTCCTCCTCGTCCACACACTTCTAGAGTTATGGATCGCATGCCACCTGTCTCTCGTTAATGATGGAAGACCCCAAAAATACTTCGGCTATACTGAGTTTCGATTCTCAATCCCTAACATGTCACATCACTTACTTCCTTTCAATTTTTGGGGGAACGCATCTGTGGTTTGGAGTAACCCTCTTTTTGCCACGCAATCCTCTTGATGCTGACATGCAACCCCTCAGTGAAACCGTGGTTTGGATTGTAGGACTTCCTTGAGGAATTATCTCCCATGCAACTTGGTTACCTGCAATGCCTCATGTTCGTTGATCTCTCTCTCCAATGGGATCCGACGGTTGTGGCCTTAACCCTTGCTTCCTTTTCATAGGATGACCCTTGTTCACATGTCCTCCGATCCAATGATCCCTGATCTCTCTTGATCCCACAGTGGTGATAGCTCTCAAATTTGAATGGGGATGATCACAATCCTTAGAACCCCTTACAACGGGTCTCTGATGATCTAACTCCTGCGTAGATTCTGCAACGCCATTCCTCCTGAGATTTTCAACTCCACAGTAAGAGTTCGATCTATAACCACGAGACTCTGACCAACAGACCTGGCCCATACCGGCCTGGTGTTTTAACCAAAAGCTCTGATACCAAATTGTAACATCCCCAACCATACACAGGCAGGGGCATGCTACCTTCAAGTCCGTCCTTGGAATTCCTTCTCTTACCAATACCTTTTTAAAATTTAAGGATGCATAAAAGAAAAGACTTTAACGACATGCACAACAATAGTCAACAAGCATGCATAATCTAAGATCTAGTTAAACGATCATTCAAATACATAGCGGAAACACATTCATATACATGTAAATGATACCATAGTAGACAACACTTATCTTTATGAAATATGACACCAACTGGCTGCAGACCAAGGACGTTCCACCCAACTGTAGACACTACTATTCCAAAACTCAACAGAAGCATCACCCCAGAGCCAGGGCTATGAATCCACAAGGATGGTTCCAGAGTGTACTTGGGTTCCCAAACCAGTCATCTCTCAAGCTCTCATAGGTTTCCCAGCACCCACAACATCACAAGTACCCAACTCTCTTCTACCTAGCCTGTACCACCCAAGAGAACGGACCTCCACCCTTCTCTGCCATGTAATCCCTCAGGAAATCCTTCTCCTTTTTCCAGGGCCTCCAGCACAACTGGTCCAGAATCTCAATGCTGGAATTATCAAGACTTGCAGTTGTGAGAAAAATAGAGCAAAGTCTAATGCACCTTAGACATGCAAGCCCCAGGTCATGGATGGATTGCACCAGCGACCATTACATCCAACTATCCCATGACTAATTCTCAGTAGTTCCTTTCCCTTTACCAAGCCAAGACACAGGTGAGGATGGATCAATGGATGGGTAAGTGAGTGCATGGAAGGGCATGAGGGAAAGAATGGTACGAATGCAGGAGTGAAGGACCAGACGAACCAACGACCAATGCCACAATCAGACCAGGGATGGGTTTAAGTATTTTTGTGGCAAATCAAGAACCTCCTTTCCTTCCCCAAGAAGTTCACGTAACCAATCCCCTCCCTTAGGAAAAAAGGGTAATTAACACATGAATAAATAGTTATCCCCTCAAGCCCCCTCTCTTGTGGAATCATAGCCCCCTATAACTCTATTCCTTGTCTGTCTATCAGCCAACCATGTATTTATTATTAATAATGATAAAAAAACATTACATGTCTTGGGAACACTAGCCTTTTAATAATTGTTTGGGCACCCTGGCTTCTCAACATTGTAACTATACATTATTTAAAATGGGGGTTCAAAACTTGGGGTGTTACATCCGACCACATTGATTTATAGATCTATGCCTCTTGTTACCTTGGGGATTCAGTGTTCAGGAGTTTTATGATGCAAATTCCTCTCTTCTCTCGAAGTGCCCAATCTCTGAACTAATGGGGATAGCACCACGTGTTCCTGGTAAATCAACAGCTGGGAAAGAACCCAAAGGATCCCTTGATCTACAATTCTGGGTTCTTCGCAGATCCTAGTTTAGTTGGTAAGACAGATTCACCTAACCACTTAGAGAAACGCCTAACGTCGGTCAACCTTACGGATAACCATAACTTTCAGTCACCTTCGGTCGATGTATGACTATGAGGGCTGTAAATACTCCAGAGTCCCGAACTTCCAGAGCTTCGAAGCCAGAAGGACTTAGCTCCCTTAGGATTAGCCTAGGGTTCCTAGGTGTTGATCATATGGGTTGTCCCAAACAGATCTCGTCTGTTCGTATTCCAGACGAAAGGGTCTTCCCTTTTTAAGGCTTGAACCTCACTATCCTTCCTAAGCTTGATCATGAAATGGTTAAGAACTTGGGCCTAAAATCATGGTCACACAAAAAGGCATATAAAATAGGTATCCTCTTCATACAACAAGTTTAGATCAACACGATATCTCTATCTCGGTCGTCTTACAAGCTTATGTCCCAAGAACCCTCAAGGGCTAAGCTGGGGCATACAAACTATTAGTCAGAAGCATAAGTTCGCAAAGAGATGAGTGCATACACATATCATGACCATTATATATATACCCATGCATTCGTCCATTATTCTAGTTCAGTACATAAAATAGGAAAATACTTATCAAAACCAGAAGGCATGATCTGACTACGGAAAGGGATGCTCGTTTCCACCCAACCATAGGCTTAGTCATTCCTAACAAATTTACCACTAGCCACTCTTGAGCTAGACCACGATGCTCTGAGATATAATACTTTTTTTTCCGACTCAACGAAAGTAGGGACAGAGGTTACTCTTTTCCTCCCGCAGGATCTTGGCAACGGTTTTCACTATACCAAGCAAGGAGGATCGCCTGAGTACTTCCCCAGTCACTCAGTAGCCTCTTTTATCGGCTTGTATCATAACCCTTCTATCCATTTCCTACGACCAGAACATGTTCCCTTCTTAGTTCTTCCTTGAACCCGACAACTTAGTCTCTCATTTCTGCATTCTTCGCAGGTATTCCTCTGCCCACCACACCTTCCTTTCTTTCCTTTCTCATCAAGATTGTGTATGGCTCGAATTCCTATCCTATGGTCAGGTCTAAAGACTGAAATCCTTACAAATGGGTGCTCTGCCCCATCCCCTCATTAACTCTTGAAGAGGTCTTCCCACCTACCAACCTGACTGTAATTCATTCATGGGTCAGAGGACTGTTCTGGTCCTGAGCAATTAAATCCAATAAGGTACTGGTTTGGTGGAGGTTAACACAACCATTCCTAGTCCCCATCACCATATCTTTCATAGCATTCGTGGTCTCTCTTAGTACACCCCCCTTCCATCAGTCAAGCAACACTTATCCATTTTCTAGTAAATAACATAATTTACATTCATTGACCTATTATGAAAAGGTCCATCAAATCAAACATTCACACATATTGAGTTTCTTGTAGTCTCTTGACCAATATAGTTATATTTACAAACTAGGGGAAACATGGTGTTACACCTTCCTACTCTCTATATGAACCTTGAGCATCTTCCATAACTATATTCCTCATATAAGTACTAAATTTTCTTTCTGTACCTCTAATTTTACAAAAAATGTGCATGCAATAATTAGTGTTAGAAACATGAATAGCATAAAACATTCTATCCATTAGTATACATGTTATTCCTTCATCAATTCATGAAGGAAAAATTATGTCAATTAAAATTTTGATTCCCTTGATGCACTCCTCTCTTAAATATCTTTCCAATCACTATTTGCATGCCTTAAACTGAAATTTGAGAAAAAAGTTACAACATTTACATGCAACAATTCTCACTCTTTTACTGCTACATAAATATATTTATTAATTTTTGAGAAAATTTCTTCCCTAGTTCAAAACTATGGGTGGATATATTTCTTATACTCTTAAATACCTTTCCATTGACTATTTTTTTTCTCAACTCCGAGCTTCCAGCTTAAAGTTATGGTCCAGAGAACTTTAGGTTGTTTTACCCAATTTATACATGCATGCTACAAGTGTCTTATTTCTCTTCCTA
>JZKD02S1966214.1:278359-309549 GCA_000966675.3 Picea glauca
CACAACCTTGTACGAACTCCGATTGTGATGATCTTTGAGTTGTTGGAAAGCTACTACTGTGTAGAACAACCTCAAGAAGCTAAGAACTATTTTCACAAAGATTTAACCTGTTAAAATATTGTTTGATGCCTCGAACAAGATCTATAATTTTCTAGACCCCAAATCTTGAAAATAGGACCTATGTAAAAAAAAATTGATACCTCAAACTAGACCCCAAATCATGAAAATAGTACCTACCCATAAAATGGACCCTACAAGTCAATTGGTCTAATTTTTCTACTCATAAAAGTATGAAAACATATGACAAATTATACAGTGATCCATTTAAGAGCAAGGAGACTCAACGAAAATACTAAAAGAATAGCAAGCATCTCAAGGTGTTTGTTCCTCAAGTGTTTCAAATATTATTGTATTAAAGTGTTTTAAATAATAATACTAGAAATAAATTATGATCAACATGGTCTACCATTGTCAACAATGATCATCATAATCAACATAGTTCAACAAATTGGTCAATTTTGATATACATAGTCACTCTAGTGAACATGATCAACGATATAATGAATATAATGAACCCATATAGTTCAATATGGTCAATAGTGAGCTATGTTGAATGTAACCAAACACACATCTTGGGCAGACTTATATCACTTATATCACTTATCACATCAACATTAAACGCACAAATCACATTACACATCTCCCCCACACTATGCTCTATAATGCACTTTCCTTAACCTTTGCATAATTATAGAATATAATTTTACCCGTTGGTTGAGTTTTGCTCATGAGTTTCCCGTAAACCATTGAATATACAATGACTAAAGAACAACTGTCAGCGGAAAATCCGACTGTTCATATCTGCATGGCAGGCCCAGCGTATCCTACCCTAGCAATATGGCAGGCAAAACTAGCTGACCACACTGGCACCGTCAAAATCAGAAGTACCGGAGCCAGTTTTGACGGTAAAGACTAAGCACTGAGCGGCCCAGTATCAGAATGGGACTGGGCCGAAATGACAAAGGCTGAGCTTGACAGGAAATCCAAGAATACTTTTCTCTCCCTAGGTGAGAGACATGTGATCGAAGGCAAGTTGGCCCTACCTGTCGAATGAAAATGAAAATTTGTTAACAGCCAGATTTTTTCGGTGCCTTATGGAATGTCCTTTTTTTTATCATTTTATATACAAACTTTTATTAAAATAATAAATCCATGAACCCATTTATGATAGGAATTCAACTCGTTCTAATGCTCTGATTGAAGAATCCATCTAATCCTATGATTGAAGAATCCATATTTCATGCTATTGATATAAACCCAAAAAAACAAAAATCTGTTAATCTGAACTTGTTATTTTTAAAAGGTGTTATTTAAATTTTTTATTTTTGAATTTTTTTTTTCATGGGAATTCAGCGAAACAGATTTTGGTGAAATCACCTTTTAATGTTGTTTAAATTGTATTTTTCAATGAATAAATGGATTTAACACCTTGTAAAACTTTCAATCACTCGAATTATAAAACTCAGTCATTCAAATCTAAAGTTCCAACAATTTTTGATAAAATTTCAATAAAAATTGATCAAAAAAAATACCCACAAAAACTTTAAAAAATCCAACATTTAAACTACCATTTTTTAAAATAAAAACAAAATTACATTTATAAATACAGTGAATATTGAATATTCCTGCTGACTGATGACCCAAATAGATATAAAAAGACCAAAATCTACACGTTTATGATTATCTGTCTGAGAATAAGTTCAATAGATTCAACACAGGATCTGAGGATGGTCTAGCCATGTGCATATAAACAAAACAGCGCTGCTGAAACAGAGTCTTAAAACTGTAGCTAACATATACATATCAACATAAAAAAAAAATTACAAGTGAAATATCTATGGCAGTTGGAGCCAGGATGTCGTGACAATATTCGGAGTCATCCTGATCTTTTTCATGCACTTTTCATATGCTTCTGTCCTTTCCATGCACATTCAATATAAGTGGGTCCAACGCCAATCCAATTTTGGAGAGTTTCCTATAAACATAAACATGATGAAAAGTGAAAAATCCAATCCTAAGAGTGTTTTTTATATTTTGAAAAAGAGGTATGACTCATAATTGAATAATTTTGTAAATTGAAATCTTCATCCAATTTATGATGAGTTGTGAGTTTCCATATATGTAACTGTGAAATTCATCTTTTCTCGGCCAAATGAAGAGTAAGTTTAAGGGTGTAAGGTATAAATATTGTTGAGAATAACAGCGGAACAATACTATATGAAACCATAGTACCAAAATAATACCTTTATTGATAGCATTGCCTCTTCGAGGGGGGACATTCAGCAGAGCAACGCTCTATTACTAAATCTCTCTACCAAAAGGACAATCTAGAGGAAGATCTTTCTAGAAGCGGAAGCTTCTATTAGGTCTTCTTACATTTGACTTATTCTTCCTTATTACTAGACCTTATTAATATGAGTCTTTATTACATGAAAAATATATTATTCTACCTACCTGAGGGGTTAGGGAGGTTAGGTCCCTAACATGCCCTCTCCCTTAAAAATTGTCTTGCCCTCACGGATAGAGATGGGGGAATTTTTGCAAAATAGTGGCCGACTCCTAGGTGGCATCTTCTCATTGTGTGTTATTCCACTGAACTAGAACTTCCTTGATAGTGTGTTGGTGAAGATGACACTCACGCTGGTCCAAGACTTCTTGGGGTTGTAAGCAAACAAAACCTTCTTCATCCAAGTTAGGTAGACTGGTCTGAGTATGGCACTTAATGCTGATCACTTTCTTTAAGCAGGAAACATGAAAAACAAGGTGGAGCTTAGAGTGATTGGGAAACTCTAATTGGTAGGCCATGGACCCCACTCTCTTGAGAACACGGTATGGAGCATAAAATTTGGGGGAGAGTTTTTTGACAGTGTTGGGATTTGAGTGAAGTCTTCTTATAAGGTTGCAGACGAAGAAACACCTATTCCCCTTTAGTAAATTCACGTTCACAAGGGCCCTGATCTACTTGTTATTTCATCTGATTCTGAGCCATAACCAAATTTTTAAGACCCTTGGGACCAAATGTTGAATTATTTTTAAGACGTCGGAACACGTGTCTACCCTAAAAAAAAATTAACCCACAATTTCTTCCAATAAAAGTGCTCTGATGCCACTTGTAAGGTACCAGATCTATTATAATAGCAGAAAATAGAAATAGTGAAAAAAATAACAGCAGAACAACACAATATACGAAACCACATAACCAAAATTATACCTTTATTGATAGGAAACAATGTTCACTTGCCTCTTCGAGCAACCTCCAACAAAGTAGTGCTCTATTACAATAATTCTCAAGAAAAAACTTATCATGCCCTCGACTCCTATTTATAAAAAAATCCCTCTACCAAAAGAAAAATCTAGAGGAAGATATTTATAGAAGCGGAAGCTTTGATTAGGTCTTCATACATTTGACTTATTATTCCTTATTACTAGCCCTTATTAATATCATCCTTTATTACATGGAAAATATATCGCGGTTGTAAGACCCTAGGTTCGAGTTATCTTAACCAACAAAATAATTCAGACATCGACCCTTTCGACATCACTTGCGTGCAAGTGAAGTCTCATCCGAAGAATCTATTGGGGTTGTGGGAACCGAGTTTCTATAGCAGTGAGGGAATAGGATGTGACCATCCTTGTCATTCTTACTTATCTGTTCTCTGAGCATTATTCTATATTTTCTCTTCTTAGGTTGCTTAGTGAATTCAGTTATGTGTTCCCATTATACTTTAGATTTCGACATAAACCAATTAGTGTGACATTCATATCTTATTGCGCAATGATCACACAAAAGATAAATCTAGTCTAACATGCATCAAGAAAGTATCCATGATCAATCACATAAAAGACAAATAAACACATTAGTTAACGTGGTTCACCCAAATTTGGGCTACATCCACAACAGTTGGATTCTTTATTATTATTTTTTGTAATTGTCTCGGGCTTGCGCACTGCACTCACAAATATACATCATGCTATATTTTCCTTCATCTAACCTAGCCGCTCTGTAGTGTAAGGCTCTCTCTCTCTGCAACATCTCCTTAACACTCAGACATAGACTCTTCTCTTGAACATAACTCTACCAAACTCTCAACTCATTGGAACTAAAAGAGAGGAACCTTATTCTCCCAACCCATTACACATTGATACATGAATTCTAGGGCTCAAAACCCTACTTTTCTCACCCCAAAACCCTATTACAATTCATGACAACTCAAGTTGAATCGCTGATCGAGATTAATTTTCCTCAATTTCCATCTGCATGCTACTTTTAACATGTTGGGATGTTTTCCTTCATTCTCGCCCACTTTCTTCTCTTGATTTCTTCTCTGGTTTCTTCCTCTGCTTTATCCCTCTTCTTTATTCTACTTATTGTGCATTATACTCTTAAATGCACCTCAACTACTTGCTCTTGATTCCTACCTTCTTCTTCTATTGTGCACATATTCCATACTTAGTATTTTCATGAATATTATTTGCACATTTCCTATCCAACAAGCCCCCAACACTCACATGTGGCTTGTTTCAAGCCACTTTAGGCCTGTTACATGCTTCTTCTTGCTTGGATGAACTTTTGGGAGGTGTCCTTATCTGTCACAACTTCCTTTATTATTGTTGTCTCTGTTTCCAAAATTTCTTCTACGCCATATGCAGTCAGGGCCGTAAGTGTTTCCTTTGTGTCATGTGTTGTTTTCTTCAATGTTCCCTGTCCGGTTCCTAGTTCTCCTATCACTATAAGTGCTTATTCTTGTAGTGGTTTTAAGCGTTGTTGAAGGATATTTTGTTGATCCCGCATATTTCCAACTTCTAGGTATGACTACCTCTGTTCCAAAATGGTCGTCATGCATTCAGTCGGTGGAAGGGTGTTTATGCTCTATGAAGCTCTCTGTGCCTTTTCTTGCGCATCCCTTAATTTTTCTTCCATGACCTTCATTTATGGATCTTTTGCCAACTCTATCCATATATGTGCACTTTCCTCGAAAAGTTTTGTGCATTCTTCCTCCAACTTTTTTATTTTTTCTACTACCATCATCGTCATTCTCTCTCTTCCTGCTCTTTGCTCCAGTAGGGTTCCCGATGTACTGCGCACTTGTAGGTCCTCAATCCTTGTGCAGAAGCCTTTGATGACTTCGCAAATTTTCAATACCTTCTCTTCCATAGTAGCCTCTACTACTATCGGTGCCTCTAGGATTTCTCTATACAACTTTTGGACAACCATTTGTATGTGATGCACCGATTTCTCGGCTTTGTCCTTCTCCTTGATTTCTTTGTCATCCTTTTCTTTGGACTCACTCTTTTCATTCAATATTCTTTCAACTTTCTTCTTGAATGCGCTCTTTTCCTAGAGATAGGTGGTGTATTCCTTCTGTAGTTATGTCTTTTCTTCTACAACTTTTATCCACTATCTAGAAGAGGTGTCTACGCGGAGTTGTAATTCCTACGTAATGTTTGTTTGCAATTCCTATAACACTATTGTGGGAATATGTGAGACAACTAAGTCTAAGTGACTGATTCCTTGCACTTGTTCTTGCATCTCTATTTTGGGGAACCCGACTGCATCTGCTGATATTTTTATCACTCTGCATCCTTCAGCTATTTGTGAGAAGTGATAAGTGGTAGCTTCTACTTCCCCCATCGCACCTGTTGATTTTCCTTCTATGGATATTTTGTTTTCTTCTAGGCTCATTATTTCCAATCGTTCTTGCAATTCATTCAACTTCTATTGCAATTTATTCATGATGTCTTCATGTTGTTGTGTCACTTGCTAAACTAGCTCCTTATTGGAATCCTTTACTTGGTACCCAATTTGGTCCACGTCATCATCGGCCAGTGTGTAAATGGTTGGTTCCTTGTGATCTTTTTCCTTCTTGCGCGCACCTCATGTTGGACCCTTTCCCTTATTTTTTCCTTTCTTTCCTATCTTGGGAACTGTTTTTTTTTTTGATGGCAGAGTCTCTAATACACCCCCTATCCAATTACCTTAACCATGTTCATGATCATCCCTTGTATTGTTGTGTTGCTCTTCCTCTTCATTCCTAGGTTGTGTTGTCTTAGTGTCATCTATAGGGATCCTCCAATATTGTTCCTAATACTGCATTATTAGTTGGATATCCTCTTCAGTAACCTTATACTTTGTCTGGACCCACTCCTCTCTTGAGTCCTTCTTTTCCTAGACATACGTGTTATGTCAATATGCTCGAAACTGTGTGACTATTGTGTATGCTTCCACTAGTTGTGGAGTTATGAATAGTGTGTCCTTAATGCAATGTTGAAACCTTTCAGCATAGAGAATTTGTTTTATGTTGTTGTTTGTTTGGCGTTGTGTGCTTGTTGTATACCAGAAGTTCTGGTATTTTGTTGTTAAACATGGATTCCCCCTTAGACCCAATAATTGCACGTCCTTCGGTTCTTCCCATGTTGTGAACACAAGAAATATTAGAATCCATGGATAATGGAACTCAATACCTCTATATTGTGTTTCATCACAGTAAATAAGAAATTGATTTAACAGGAAGGGTTCCCAGCGCATTGAAGTCCCTTCAACACACTTTTCTACTATTTTTATCACCCCTACTGGAACTCGGTCGTTTCTACATTTTCGTAACAACTTGCATGCTAATTCCTATGTTGAAAATTTGATATTTGGGTCACATACGCTTGGCACATCCATGTCGCGCACCCCTCTAACAGTGTGAAATTTGTGTTTCATGGAATCTAACAAGGCTCTGTCTATCTTTCTGTCGGCAAACAACATGGTGGGATCTTCCCCCTGTGTCAGTAAACCTGTGATTTTAAAAATCAAGTATGTGTCTATCGAGATTGGTCTATCCTTCATGCACACAAGATAGAAGCAACTTAACGCATGCATTTACTTCATTGCTCACTCCATTCCTCTAGCATATACTTGGGGTACAAGTATGTTCTGGTTTGTTGTTGGATCTACTTTCAATTCCAGATAATGGTGGGGCCAATTCAGGGAACTTCTCCATGTCTGTAATGTCATGGTCTTCATATTGGAGTTGTGGCACCTTCACCAACATATATTTTTCAATGATGACCCATGTTGGTATGTCAGGTGTCACCAATGTGTGCTTAACGTTCTTCGACATTTTCACTGGTGGGGCATCATCTTTTCGTGGTAGAATGTAATCACGAGGAAAAATCGGCTCCGAGGATGATGTTTCTCCCAAAATCTCCTCAACCTCCATTATCTTTGGTTCTACTAGTGCTACCTTTGTGTGGGCCTTCTTTGGTACGTGAATGGGTTCTTTTAGTGGTTCCATTGTTGTAAAACCCTATAATCCTTGACAATTGGTTCGGATCTGTATCGACTATGGTTCAATCTGGTTCTCTCTCACTTCCATGCAGCTCGTACTAACACTAATTCATGCATAGAAACCCTCAACTTCTTTTGTGCCACCTTTTCAATTGTTCATGTCCCTTCCTTCCTTAACTAACTTGTCTAATCTGCCACTGAAGTTGATGAATGGTTAAATAAATGTGACTTTATTACAAAATCCATCATTGGATTTTTTCCTTGCACTTCCAATCTGTTGTAATTTCCAACGGCTTTTTCCATTTAATATTATACAACATCTTTATGACCTATCATTACCACTTTGTTGTCATCATCTCCTTGCTTTAATTCTTTTATCATTCTTGTCATTACTCCACTATGCAATTGTTCTTTCTTTCATGTTTGCTTGCTTCATGGTCTTTTGCTTATGTGTATTATTTCCTTACTTGGCATTGTCTCATCCCAATAGCGTGATAATCATTCCTTCTTCACAATTTCTTATGCCTTTGTACTCTATAATCATCTTCTTTTTGTTTATTTTTCTTCCTTTTTTCTACTTTTTATATGTTTTTCTGTGTTTTACCTCCCTACTATGTTATAGTTACTATAATACATGTGTTATGGCACAACCCAGATTACTGCGCAGAAGGTTGATCATCTCTATAGAGCTTCAGCTGACTCCCATTCACCATTCCTCCAAGGACTTCTCCATTTATGGTTTCCAACTGTGCAGCACCTACCTCTGTCACATGTTGAATCACATAGGGTCCTAACCAATGCATTCAAAACATCCATGGATGTTGCATAAACTTATTTTCATAGAGTAATACTAAGAATCCCAATTGGATCTTTCTTTTTTAATGTGACTATCATTCCATTCCTTCTCTCATGCCTTCTAAACTTGTTGATGGAAACATGAGACAAACCGATGTTCCTCCAACTGTACCAACTATGACAATATCTCCTCCAATGTTCCCGATTTTCAAAGATCAGTAATTGTTGCAACATGTAGGCTAGGTAGAATAAATTGCATTGGCATCACTACTTCTTTCCCATAGACCGACCTGAAAGGTGTCCTCCCTGTTAATGTTTTTCTTGTAGTCTTGTAGGACCATAACACTGTAGGAAATATTAAGTCCCAATCATCTCTTCCTAAATTGCATATAGTTTTCAAAAAATTCTCCAGGATTTTATTGAAAGATTCTACTGTCCCATTGGCCTGAGGATGATACAACATACTCTTCTAGTGATGAATTTGAAATTCCTCAGTCAATGTTGTAATTGTTTTATTCAGGAAGTGCTTTCCTTGATCACTGAGTAATATGCACGGATATCCAAATCATGTGACTACATTATCAAATAGAAATCATGCAACAATATATGTGATACAATCTAGGACCGGTGTTTCTTCTTCCCATCTTGTCAAATAATTTTTCACGGTGATTATGTATCTTTCCCTTGATATTCTTGCTTGTAGGTTGATTTCCCCCACAAAGTATATGGCCCATTTATCAAATGCTTGCAATGTAACCTGTGGTTTTAAAGGCATTTCATCCCCTCTGGATGGCTTTCCCACCCTTTGACAAATAAATTCCTGACAATTCTCTTTAGCATCTTTATGAAGTGTGGGCCACCAAATCCCTGTGCACAAAATTCTCTGTGCAGTTTATTTACCTACGTAATTCCTCCTGCAATCCCTTCGTGCACTTTTGTGAGTATAATAGTCCTTTCATGTTCCAACACACATCATCTCAGTATTCCATCTACACCTAACTTGTATAAGTTTCTTGCAATCAATTGATAATTTGCTACTTTAAATACCAGTTGTTTCTTCTATGCAACTATCATTTCTTATGGAACCATTTATGTACTTAGAAACTATATGATATATGAAAAGTTAGTATCCACCATTTTGACTGCAAATAGCTATGTATCTCATAATTTTTCATCTAAATTCCTTGCATCTTATCCTGATAGTATGCGCGATAAATTATCTAGTCCTCCATTCAACTTCCCTGGTTTCACCAGAACCTCAAAATTGTATTCTTGAAACAATAGTAACCATATGCATATAACCCCCCCCCCCCACAACATTGGCTTGTTCACTAAGTATTTTAGTGCAGAGTGGTTTGTACACATCTTAAAGTGAGACCCGAATAAATAATTTTTGAATTTGTGTAGCACATATACCATTTCCAATCCTTATCGTTCTGTAGTGGTGTAATTCTTCTCTTCTATGGACAACTTCCTACTTGAAAACACAATTGGGTGATCTATGTCTCCTTCCCCTGGTTGAGAGAGTATTGTTCCCAATGTTATGGATGACGCATCTACATGAACATGGAACTCCTTGTTCCAATCTAGAAAGATCAAAATCAACATCACTAGTTTTTTCTTTAAGGTGTCCAAACCCTTCTAACAATCCTTGTTTCATTAGAACTTCACTTCCTTCTTCAACAACCTTTCCATAGGTGTTGTGATATGTGCATAGCCTTTGAGAAACTGCCTGTAATATCTTGTGTGCCCCAGAGTTTCCCTTAGTTGTTTGACTTATGTAGGTGGTTCTAACCCCAGAATCACTACAATCTTGGATTGATCCACCAGTAATCCCTGCTTACAGACCACATGGCCCAACAAAATGCCAAACGGTGTGCAAAAAATACACTTCTTCAAATTCATCGAAATATGACATTGTCTACACCTATACAAAATTATCTTGAGTACTTTGATGTGATCCTTTAGTGGAATGAACACACTCCAATCGTCCATGCATATCTCAAGGAACTTATGAATAAATTTTTTAAACACTGCAATCAAAACTCTTGAAAATACTGCAAGCGAATTCTTTGGTCCAAAGGGAATTATTGTATACTGATAACTTCCCCACTCTGTCATGAAACTAGTCTTGTACCTATATTTTGTGCACTTTTTATATTATGGTAACCCGAGAATCCATCTGTGAAATAAAATTATCTTCCCCCCTATGTTCTACAGTACCTCATTTGTGAACGGTGTTGGGAATGGATCATGTAAAAATTCATTGTTCATCTTCCTCAGATCCACGCAAATATTGATTCCTCATTTCTTCTTGTCTTGCACTACCATTGGAATGATCCACTCTGATTCCTTCACGGGTTCAATGATCCTTGCATACAAAATTTTGTTTATTTCTACTTCCACCTTCTCTTTCTACTTAGGATTTAACCTATAAGGTATTTGTCGCATTGGCTTAGCACCTAGTCTTAACAGAATCGTCATATCAAAGTCCCCAACTCTCACGTTCATCTTTGAAAATGTAGTTGGGAATAGATCTTGATATTCATACAATAAGTCTGCAATATTCTATACTGTCTCATCACTCTAGTAATTTCCTATCTGTGCAAACATCGTATTCTTTGTCATCCCATTGTTTACCTTTCACACCTTTATTGGGTATGTGTATGTAGCAGACTTAAGCTATGGCCCTTTGATTGTTTGTTCTCCTTCTGTCTCAAGTACTTTCACATTCCTAGGATCTTATTCATCATGTTCTTATTTAGAAACATTGTAGCACTCCAATCACTCATGGACAGTCATCGAATCTTTGTGTGCACTACACACTCGTACCACCTCCATCAGTCCTTCTTCTAAAAATATTTTGGTTCAGATAGCCTGTAACACTGCATATATTGATGGATATTCATGTTCAAATGTAAATTTTACCTTGAATATTTGTACCAACTCCTCCCATATTGTTGTTTCTCTACACATTTCCAATTCCAAATACTAGTTCTTCATAATTATATCCAGAGTATGTATAAATCCGTGCGTCCATTTTGTCTTCGGTATTGAAATCCATAAGCTTCTACACTATTGAACATGACCTTTTGGATCGTTCTCCCCTGTATAATTTGGCATCATATTTTCCAATTCATTACCAAATATCACTTTCATTAGCCTTCTACATTGTGACCAGTCTTCCATTCCCTCTTTGTGTGCATCTCACCATCTAGCTACAATTTATTTTAGGACAACATCTAGTGCCAACAACCTTTATTGTTCGGGTACCTGCAACTCAAATTAATTTAAAAAAAATATTATATCAATCAATCCATCATACCTAGGTGGATCACATAGCTCTATTCCAAACCAACACAATGCTTGGGTTATGTGTGCACATTGTCTAGTTGATACTTCATGCATCCTCTGTTGCCAATGCTCCAGACCTTCCTCTGAGTCTGATGCACACGAATTGATACTTTGCCAAATTAGTGCACCATATGTAGCGGGGTTAACATAATCCTTCATTCATCCAGTCATGTTATACAAGTTGTCAATGTTGTTCCCTCTTGCTGGCTCTATGTACCTCTTTCATTTTGTTGGGTCCAATGGTGCAATAACTTTTAACTCTCCAACTTCAAATATCATTTCCCTTCTCTTCAGATTAATGATATTTTGATTATCAAAGGCCCATTCCAATCGAATCAATGCTATATATGGTTGACTATCATCCAGGATCTAAATTACTTCAAAATATGCCACACTGTGGACCCCATCTATGTTCATATGTACTCATGTCAATCAACCAATCGGTACTATCTTATGTTCATTCAAGAGCCTTGACTAAATAGGAGACCAGATCATCTTGGGTTTTCCCATCATCTCCCAAGTCGACTTTGGTAACACATTCACATTAGACCCCAAGTACAAGATAACATTATCCACATCATATTCCCCAATCTTCCCATTAAATATGAATTCTCGGTTGGTCCTCTTCTGCGCAATACCTGATTCACCACCCTCTATGCGATGGGAGTTTCCCTTCCTTGCGTGCAATGATCAATCATTTCATATAGTGTATTCAATGCAGTTTCATATTTCATTATGTCTACACAACTTCTCAGGAATTCTCTTAGATTTCTTTCCTTCCCAAGGGGATTCTCTGTCATAGCACGATCTCCGACCTGAGGTGCAGATGATGTTGATGCTCCCCAATCCTGTCTAAGTACCTCTTTTCTATCCCTCTGATACGTCTCCTTTTATTATTGAGGATCAAACATTGAAATATTTCATGTTGACTTCCTTACCCATTGCCCAGCCTGCTTCCCTTCATTCGTCACATCAGACCCTATTCTATCTCCTCCACGCGTGACAACTACTATTCTAGTCCCTTCATTGTGTTTTTCGGCTGATATTTTATGTACATTATGATTTTGATTTTGGTTATGATTCCCTCTTTCCTGACATTTCAAAAGTCGTTGAGGACAATATTCTGTCACATGGTCCAGTTCTCTACAATATGTGCACAATGTACATGGATTCGGGTAGTCATGGTCTAAGTATCCTGATTTATTACAATTGTAACATATTATCGACCCTCTTACTCCTCTTCCTTGACCTCTACCAAGATTTCCTCTATTGCATGGATTAAAGCCTCTCTAATTATTATAATTTGAACCAAATCCTTTTGTTGCAACATTCTCCTCCTGAATCCTATACATATTTGAAGTGTTCTCCCTCATCAAATCAAATGCACGACAATTCTTTTCTTCATGTCCGGTTGACTTACAAAAATTTCAAAAGAAGTTTCTTGGTGTACTTTGATACTTCTGTAGTAATGCACACTCAGTTGGATGATGTCCTCATTTCTTAAATATGTCACAATACCCCCCTCCTGGTAATGGATTTGGTGCTCGAGTCACCAATTATTGTGTGAATGTTGGGCATTCGTCCTTGTGATGGCCTTCAATCCTACACTTAGCAGAAAAAACTTGTTCTCATATCCCCTTTCATTTTGTGAGTTATGCAAATTGAATCGCCAAAGCAACTAACCACGTATGAACTTGTGCCATCCCTCCATTATCTCCTATGGGGGATGCTTCCAATTTCATCGCAATCTCCAAAGCTTCATCCAATGACACTACTTTTTGTTGAATCAAGTGAGTGCGAATGTGTGGTAGAATTCCTCCAATGAACCATTCTTTATGTTGTTGATCATGGATCTGGAACGTCAGTCTACCCATCAGGTCCTTGAATATTTGATCAAAATCCCATACTAACTCAGATTGCACCTATTTAATTTCCTTCAGATTTGTAATGTACTGCAACTCATACTTTGGTTTTTTGAACTCTTTCAATCGTGCCTATATTATCTCTTCCAAAGTCCTATATTGTTCAGTAGGGGTGGTGCTCTGCAGCCTCTTGTACTAAACTAGTGCATGACCTCTAAATATTGTTTCCAATTGCACAATCTTTACGGCCTCATCCTGGATATTCTTTGTGGCCCAAATCATCTCACAGATGAAAAGATGTTTCTCTGGGTCCTCTGACCCAACTCCCTGGAACTCAGGCAGTATGAGTGTGTTGTCTACCCCTGCCATATTGCTTTGTGGAGTCCCTCCTCTTGGTGATGTTGCTTGACTCTGGTTTTCAAACTACTTCCACTGCGCTGATTGTTACTACTTTGTCCCCCCTTGCTAATTATAAGTTCTTTTTATAAGTCTTCAACTGTTATCTCATATTGTGGTGATGGACATGGGGTTGTGGATTTGACACAGGATCCAGTCTGAGTAGGACTTGATGGCTCTTATATTATAGGACTAGATTGGAACTCCTCTTCCTCTCCTTGTATGTGTGGTATCTCCATGATTTGGACTATTGTGCAAGGTCCTCTCCACTCTGACTCATTGCACGACTCTCCTTTCTCAGCCCCAATATTTCACCTCTTGTACCTCCTTCCACTATATAGTACTCCAAAATCTTATTCTTCCTCTGATACAACTTCTTTGTTTCTTTGCATCCTCAGTCCCTCCCTTCCTTCTTCATTTCTTCCTTCATTCTCTCCTATCCTCAAACTATCCTCTTGTCAACCCTCGGTCCCCCTATGTGCACGAAGCCCCTTATTCAGTCAGACTCCATTTTCATCACACACTTGTCACATAGTAGAATCTTTATCCACATACCCAATGATTTAATGAACCTTCCACGTGGAAATTAGAAGAAGCCCCTTTCCGCAACACTTTATGACTGGGTACAATCTACTGCAAATTATGTAACATATTCTCCTAATATGCTATCCAACCATAAATACACTATGCAAGAAGTTTTATTACTTACATAATTCAGTTGTCTTACCAACTAAGGATTCCAATTCCTCTGTGCTATGTTTCAGTACCTTCAGTATTCTCCACTAATATTTTTAACCAATCAGTCAGAACAAACAAAAAATCTCCAAAGAAAATTATGTGCAGCTCTGTGTACACATACCTTTTCATCCATTGTTTTTCACTCATCCAATGGTTTCTATTCTCTTTCTAAGAAAACTATCATTCCCCTCTTAGTCGGAATCCAAAATATTCCCCCAATCATAGACTTCGGGTCCCAGAAACATAACCATTTTTTGGCGTGCGTGCACAGTTGTAAGAACCTACGTTTTAGTTATCTTGACCAAAAAAACCTTTTAGACATCGCCACATCAGCCCTTTCGGAATCACCTGCATGAAAGTGAATTCTCACACGAGGAATATATTAGGGCTACAGGAACTGAATTTCTGTAGTAGTGAGGGAATGGGAGGTGACCATCCTTGTCATTCTTACTTATCTTCTCTATGTGCATTATTCTGTATTTTCTCCTCTTAGGTTACTTAGTGAATTCAGTTCTATATTCCCATTACACTTTAGATTTCAACATAAACCAATTTCTATGACATTCATATCTTATTTTTCAATGATACACAAAAGATAAATCTAGTCTAACATGCATCAAGAAAGTATCCATGATCAATTACATAAAAGAAAAATAAACACAGTAATTAACATGGTTCACCCAACTTTGGGCTACATCCACAATGACTGGCTTCTTTATTATTCTTTTTTGTAATTGTCTCAGGATTGGAGATTGTGCTTACACAGATACATCATGCTATCTTTTCCTTCATCTAGCCTAGCTTCTCTGCAGTGAAAGCCTCTCTTTCTCTCTGCAACATCTCCTTAACAATTAGACATAGACTCTTCTCTTGAACAGAACTCTACCGAGATCTCATTTCATTCAAACTAAAAGAGAGGAACCCTATTATCCCAACCCATTACATATTTATACTTGAATTATAGGGCTTAAAATCCTACTTTTTTCACTCAAAAGGCCTATTACAATTTATGACAACTCAAGTTGACTCACTGATCGAGCTTTCTCTTCCTGATTTTCCTTCTACATGCTGCTTTTAGCATGTTGGGTTGTTTTCCTTCCCTTTCTCCTACTTTGTCTCTTTCTTTCTTCTTTCCTTTCTTATTCTTCTTTATTCCTCTACTTTATTCTTCTTATTGCACACTATATTCCTAAATGTGCCTCAACTTCTCTCTCTGGAGTCCTACCTTCTTCTGCTGCAAACATATTCCATACTTAGTATTTTCATGAATATTATTTCCACATTGCCTGTCCAATATTATTCTACCTATGTGAGGGGTTAGGGGGGTTACGTCCCTAACAACGGATCATTAGTTCACTAAATTTTCTCTTGGCCAAACCAAGTCCTACCAAGAACGAGATGGTGTAAGTTATTTTGAGGTATAGAATTATTCTAGCCACTTTGTGCCTCTCAGTTGAAGAAAACCCAAAGAGAGAGAGATTTTGGTTGAATCTATGTCTCTTGAAGCCTTATGATTTGTTTAGAAAGGGGAGCTTGTGGTTGTGCTTCAAGGATGGCTAATCTTTGAATTGATATTCGTTGAGGGCAAGGAACCTTATCCTCTAATTTAGAATGGTTGTTAGTTTTTCAAATTCCCCAAACAAACTCTTAGGGGAAGTGCCTTATGATTATTTGGATGTTGATTGCCAAGACAATTCTTTAAGTCATCCTCAAAACACCCTTCCACGCATGAAGGTCCCAAAGTCCTTTGTAGATCCACCTAGACCTCCTTTGAAAAGGAGCATTCTTAAAAAAGGATGAAAGTTCATCTCAAAATCCTAAGAGAAACAACATATATTATGTCCATGAAAAGATCTCTTTGCAGCTTGTTCCAAGTAAAAGATTTGTTGTGTTGGATGAGCTACATGAAGAGTTTTGATAATTATATGTATATTATAAGAAAAAAAAATAAAACAAAAAAAAAATATCATATATATATCTATATATATCTATATCTATATAATTATTATTATTAATTAATTAATAAGTAATAGAATTGCATAAAAATTTTCATTTTCGAAAATGAAATAATAATATGAAAATCAAATTCATTAATTCATTCCTACTTAACAACAACTACAAAAACAATGTCACTTTAAAATTAGTTGTTCAATGGTCATACATTGTTTTGTTATTTTTTAGACCATTGAAAAATTGAACCTATAATCATCAACATATAACCTTGCAAAGGAAAAAGCTCCCCTACAACATTGTTTTTCTATATTAACACATTGTTTTTTTATTAGATAAAACTATTTTTATTAACTAAAAATAAGAGATAGAGTTTCTCATAAAATCAAAAGGATTGTATGTATATGGAAAAAAAAAATAAAAATTTCTCACATTTAATTTGCAATATTAAAAAACATATTATAAAAGCTTGAAGCTTCTAGATTTTTTTGTTCATTTCTCTATGGGGAAACAAATAAAAGAAAGAAAAAAAGAAAATAATTTTTTATCTATGGGGAAACATAGCCTATAATGCAAGGGAATGCAAGAATGAAGGCTAAATTCCTCTTTCAGTTGGATTATATTATCATTGATTTCTAAGACTGTGACAACCATGGATCTCACAAGAAAGGAGAGACTAATTGTTGTTACCTTCTGTAAATGATAGGTCCAAGGATCAGACTAGCCATACAAAGGAAGAATGTCCCCGAACGTTGATGAACCCCTGTGCGCTGAATACGTATGTGTGTTGTGTTGATGCACCTCTAGATATTTACCCTAAGTTATGGATGATCCAGGTGGATATTGGCAGGGATGATTTTAGGGGCTAAATTTCGCCCATGGGCTAATTTTCCATGGTTTTTCCCAAAAAACAATTATCTATTATAAAAATTCTTTTCCCAAATTCTATAGGATAAAATTGTTTTACCTTAAAAATCCCCCAAAAATTATATAAACTATATAAAATCCTTAGAAATTTGAATATTTTTATAAAAATATTGCCAAACATTTTATAGTTGGCATATGAAGGATTAGTAATATTTGCTAAGGTTTCTACATTTTAAAATAAATTTCCATCCTTAAAATCATCCATGGATATTGGTGGCCACCCACATATTCCATTGGATAAAAGAACAATTTCCATTTTAGCAGTTTGTTTACAGTTTTTTGGGCCCCAAACTTATGGGGCAATTTTGAGGCCCTAAACGATGCTTTTTGCGTTTAGCAATGCTTAACATTTTTACTAAGGCATATGCTAGGCCGAACATAATAAGTACTCCTTGGATATACCTTTCCAACTGTGTATCAGGGACCACAAACCTTTTGGCGTTTCATCTCCCGAGGTTAGGGTTTGCGATGTTTATGGTTTTCACATTTATGTTTTATGTTAAAAAGGCCTTTGGAACCTCATCGTACTCAGCTTCTTCTTGCAAATGAGCATAGTTGAAACATCTCTTCTCAGAGATAAGCTACCACCATTCAAGCAAGTTTGTTTCAGTCTGCATTGTTATAGTTTCAATAGTTTCTTTTAATTAATAGAAGTCAAATTTTATTGTATCTTTGTGTATTAATTTTCTATACATATGTATTTCATTTTGTTTCATTTATAAATTTCGATTAGTGGTATCAAAGTGGTCTTCTCTTTATTTGTTTCTCGGTGCATGTCCCCAACGAGGTTAGGGTACAAGGATTTGGGACTCTAAGTAGTTGATCACTTGCAAGACCGTCCTCGTCGATCACGACGATCTAGAAAAGAGAGAATATGGATCAGGAGATCATTTTAAACTATTTCTTGAGGAAGCCCTCGCGCGACAAAGGAACAAGATGATGGATAAATTTGTACATATCCTTTGATGACTGCCAACATGTGACACATCTTCATAAATTTGAGCGGACATCTTCAAGGAACAAGTTAATTTTTATATATTGTTATTTGAAGGACAAATAGATGTGGATGTTGTAGATAAATGGTTGAATCTACTAGAAGGGTATTTTTCGGTCCATATTTTTTCCAATAAAGAAAATATTACCCTTTTTATCCTTAAGGTCATCCCCCATGTCAAATATTGGTGGGAGACTTACTATGAGAAAAAGAAAACTCAAGAATCTGCAATATTTTCAGTCACACCCACTTGGGATCCTTTTAGGGATGTTATTAAGGAACAATACTACTCTGTTGGAAGCTACGATGACTAGTATACAAAATGGAACACACAACGACAGGAAAGGTGCCAAAAAATACCAGAGTTCACAAATATCTTCGATACCTTGAATGACATATGAATGAAATTTGGTGCTCAAGTAAAATGGTTGTCTACATAGATACATCCAAACATAAATGGAGTTTCTGGACATCTCATCGCTGGATGCGAATTATCGATATGTTGTCAAAATCGAGAAGAAATTTAAATAGAAGAAATAGGAGTTTGGATCTACAAATTCCTCACACTAAAAGAAAGTAAACGGTGGCTCCAACCCATAAAACAAAGGACATAGAAAGGATGGACCCCCTGAGGACAACTAATCCAAGACATAAAAAAAGAAGGGTAATGAGAAGACGAAGAAAGACACTGGGAAGTTGTGTGAATTCCATAAAATACCCTAGCATAACACTGATGAATGTAGCTCGAAGTAGTCATTGGTTTCCGAGATGAAAGACTCATAATCAGAGGTAGGTTCTGAATCTAAATTAGATCTAAACAAGGGGAAGCAGATCATCAATGTAGAACCCAATTCCAATACCATTACTAGCAAATTCCATTCAAGTGAACCAGAAGAACCGGAGAAGGTGAATTCCTTTCTCACTCACAGAGTGGGTGAAGGGTTCTCCTCTGCATTTCATTATCGATAGAAGAAGTTAAAAAAACAAGATCTCAGCAGATTTCATCAAGCATTTGAACCTACCGATGACACCACACTCACATCCCTACACCATTGGGTGGCTCCACCAAGGAAGAGATCTTTCCATCATCCAACAGTTTCGTCTTCCCTACGACATCAAGCCCTTCAAGGATGAGTTATTGTGTGATATTTCCCCCCTTGAAGTGTGTGATGTTATTTTAGGCCAACCATACTTTTGGAAATGACATTGTATATATGATTCTAAACCTCAGAGTGTTATTATTACTTTGGGTAGACAATTGTACAGGATACTAGAGATAGCTTCGCCTGTCGCGATTTCTTTGATCTTTGCTAAGCAATGCAAGAAGTTCATTTCCCAGACAAGGAAAATTTTCATCTTCATGATTCACTCTCAAAGTGAACAAAAGGTCAGAGCCACATCCATGGCCTATGCACAAGGCCTCTCCATGCAACAAAAGAAGGTGGACAAGATCATAGAAGAATAAAAATACATATTTTGCTCACCCACTAGGGTATCACTGCACTGTCAGGTCAAGCATTCAATATATCTAACCCCTGGTGCACCTCTATCCAATGGGCTAGTCTATCACCACTCTCTGATGAAAAATAAGGAAATAAAGTGACAAATCCAACAGATGCTTCAAAAGGGGCACATCTGAACCATATCCTCACCTTTCGAGAGCCCAATTGAACTCATGTAGAAGAAATATGGGACTCGGCGCTTCTGCATTGATTACAAGGCCCTAAAAAAAATCACATTCAAGAACTGGTACCCAATTCCTCGAATTGATGACCTTCTTGACCAACTCAAGGGAGCCAAGTTTTTCAGTAAGATTGACCTGAAGTTTGGCTACGACGTGGTCCCAATAGAATAGACTTATGTATGAAATATTTCTTTCAAGTCCATAGAAGGTATTTTCGAATGGTTAGTCATGCCCTTGGTTTGAAAAATGCTCCAACAAATTTCATGAGATTGATGGAAGATATATTGCGACCTTTCATCAATTATTTTTTGGTGGTATATCTAGATGATATCCTCGTCTTCAACAATAATTGGACATAACCCTTGCAGCATATTCAACAAATCCTTCATACTCTTTGACAACATAAGCTATATGCTAACTTGGAAAATGCTCCTTTGCATTAAACAGGGTCCAATACCTAAGCTACATTGTTGATGAGCATGGTGTGCATGTGGATCCATCCAAGATCCAATTCATGTGTGGTTGGAAAGTTGTGACCACACTAGATGATCTTTGAAGTTTCTTAGGACTTACCAACTTCTATTGCAGGCTCATGTTTGTATTCCCCCATATAACATGGGCCCTCATCCATGTGACCAAGGGTGGTGGCAAGGAAAATTTCATGTGGGGGAAGTCACAAAAAAATCATTTGATGATCTGAAAAATCACTTGTTCTCTCCTCCAATACTCTCCTTACCCTATCTACAACAACCTTTTGAGATTGAGACTAATGCCTCAGACTATGTCATGGGTGTAGTTCTCAGTCAGCATGGTCATCCAATGGCATATCATATTGAGACACTATCACATTTCATTCGTAAGTACCCCACCTATGACAAAGAAATGTATTCCATTGTACAAGCCTACCGACAATCTCGGGAAGGAGACAATCATCCACACTGATCACAAGCTTTTTCATTTCATGTAGACACAAGGAAAATTGCAAAACGATCACCATCAAAAGTGGTCCACCTACTTGCAACAGTTCCAAATCACCATCAAATATAAGATAGGGAGCACCAATCACATCACTAACTTCCTTCGTCGTCCTCCAGTTGTAGAATTGACCAAGGTGCTCCACGCATGTGGCCATGAGGCATCCAAGTGGCCCCAACTCTACAAGAGTGATCCTGACTTCACTACCACTTAACATATGTTAGGCACATGTGTGATTGTCACTAACCTTCATCTTCGAGATGGATTGTTATGGCATCTAGGCCATCTTTGTGTTCCTTCAAGCGAGCGTGTGAAGTTGATTTGGGAATCTCACTACATTCGAATGGTAGGAAATTTTTGCATGGAAAAGAGCCTGTTAGTACTACAAAATCATTTCTATTGGCTGGAATTACGTTAGGACACCAGCAAGTATATCATGTCCTCCATTTCCTACACCATTTCCAAACCAGCCACTAATAAGAAAGGCATGTACATCCCTCTACCTACTCCCAACAGGCCATGGGAATCCATTTCAATGGAATACAATTTAGTCCTTCATTCAAGCAATTAGGGAAATTACTATGTTTTTGTGGTGGTTGATCAGTTTTCTAATATGCCCATCCTAACATCCTGCAAGAAGAATAGCACAACTGAGGCCACTGCTAATATATTCTTCGAACGAATGTGGGTACACTTCAGGATACCACAGAACATCACATCATATCAGGATAGAATATTCCTAAGAACATTCTTGTCTAGCCTCTGGTCACTATTGGACACTAAGCTCACTAAATCCACCGCCTTCCACCCCAAAATTGATGGCCAGATAGAGGTTTTCAATAGAATGATCGTGCATATATTACGCATGTATAAATCCAAACATCCATGCACATAGGATGAGAGTCTCTCCTATGTTCAAAATAACTACAATAGATATCTTCATAGCTTGATCGACCACAGTCCCTTTCAGATGGGGTTGGGATTTCAACCATTGGGTCCCATTGATGTCGCACTGCCCCTTGCATCCATTCCAAAGGAATCATTCCATTCTCAATATGAGGCTTCCAAATCCACCAAGTTTATTGAATGGATTCAGCACATCTGTCAACAGGTCCATGATAGTTTATAGAAAGACAATGCTAAGTACAAACAACGCCATGATCAACACCGAGTGCCACACAAGTTTCAAGTGGGAGACAATATTTGGTTGCATTTGTAGAAAGAGAGCCTTACAGGACCCCATTGGAAGTTTCGTCCACTTCATTATGGACCTTACACCATCACCAAGGTTGTGGGTGACAATTATTTTGAGCTAAGAATTCTCCCCTTCCTTGACCTTTAGTCAGTGTTCAATGTGGACCTCCTTCGACCATACTTCCCACCATTACTAAATGCATTAGAGATCACAGAGCAGTTGACACCGACATAGCTCAACCCTAACTGGAAGGAATAGGAAACCATTGATTAGATTAGGGACACTCATATTAAGGGCTCTCGCCAAAAGAGGATCCATCTTTATCGGGTTATCAAAGAAGGGAAGCTCCTACACCAAGGAAAGTGTCTCACCCAAGGCCAAGGTAAGGAGAAGTTTCCCCATTCGATCGGGCCACTCAATGAAATCGAGACCATTTCTTCCTAAGTGGGGAGGAATGATCTAGGTGGATATTGGTGGCCACCCATCTATTCCACTGTGTCAAAGAACAATTTTCATTTTGGCAATTGTTTTACAGTTTTTTGGGTCACAAACTTCCGAGGCCATTTTGAGGGCCTAAATGACGTTTTTGGGGCTCGACAATTCCTGACATGTGGCCAAAGGAACATGCTAGGCTGAACGGAATATGTACTCCAAACGGAATATGTACTCCCTCGTAAAGTTGACGTATCAACTACCCCCATCGAGGCTCACAAACCTTTTGTTGTTTCATCTCCCTCGGTTAGGGTTTTGGATGTTTAGAGTTTTCTCATTTATGTTTTATGTTAAAAATTCCTTTGGAGCCTCATTATACTCATATTCTTCTTGCAAATGAGAATATCCATCATATCTCTTCTCAAAGATAAGTAGCCACCATTCGAGCAAGTTTTTTTTAGTCTGCAATGTTACAGTTTCAACAATTTCTCTTTATTAATTGAAGTCAAGTTTTACTGTATCTCTGTGTATTACTTTGCTATACATATTTATTTCATTTCGTTCCATTTATAAATTCAGATCAATGGAAGAAATTCAAATAAATACAAGTTACAGAGGAGGAGGAGTGAAATTGAATGTTGGAAGGGATGATACGACCCCATGAATAAATTAGAGGGTCTAAAAGTTACAAAAACCAAGTACAGGAAGATCTGGTTGAGAGATCACAGTATGATAAAGTCTAAAAACACACAGGAATTTATAGCCTACACAATATTGAGCTCTAGCAAATATTTTGTGAGGGTGCCTAATGGAAATATTGACCAAATCAAAGAAATGAACTAGGGGTGCCAAATACAATATCCCACATGCATAAGAAGAAAAATGGGTTTATAATGAAAACATGGCTTTATGAAGTGTGAATGCGAGTAGAGGAACCATGGAACCTTGCGCAAGGCATTAAATTGTAGGAGTGGGGACCAACATATTGGAAGAATCCATCAGAGAGGATTATCATAATAGTTCATCCAAGAACATGCCATCATAACGATTTACTATCCAAGTCGGTACCACATGTCAGAACCACAAAGAGGCCATGACACCCAACACACATGAAAGGGGTCCACATGGAGGTGATGACAACCGCCACGACAAATTCCAAGTCATATCCACATGGAGGCTTATACACCCACCATGCAAGCATAAAATATTGTACATAAATCCACACAGATGCTCCATAAGAGCCATATACCACAAATAAAACCCTGTGTCTAAGTTGAAGCAAATCACATCGATTTATTTGGCATAGAAAACAAATATGGGTAGTTGTTCATATGGCAAGGCCATCCGAGTGAGCAAGTGTGAAATGTCATTAGGACTCCAATGGGGAAGGTTTAGAGTTAACAAGGACTATCGATCTGTTGAAGAGTAACCTCAACAGATGGTAGCCATTGGATTTGGTATAGTCCATCTCAAGGAAAGGGAGTCTAGAACCCTAACGTCCCTACAAGTGTAAGACTCGAGTGAATTTGTACCATAAGATGTAGTAAACAAGGACCATCAGATCATTTAGAGCACAGGAGGTCAGAGTAGATTGTGATACCTATAGTGAATATGTACCAACGACAAGGGACTTTGAGAATGATTGTGAGTCTTTGATCTAGGTGGCAATTATATCTTCATTTTTCATCAGAGAGAATCTGGTCAGAGTGTAGTTATTTATGAATAAATGGGTTTCAACGGAGGGGGCTCTGAGGGCCAATGAGAGCCCAATAGGTTGATATCTGGATATCTCAAGGACCCAATAGACCCGACGGTCCCGATTAACTTGATTGCAGATCGATGGTGACAATTCAATTGAGATTAATCCAAGGTTTGATCCGACGAATTCTGAGCACCATGGTGATGTTGAGTATTTCGACACCCCGGTGGTCCCAATATGAAGGAGAATAGATCAACGATTGAGGATTAATTTAAGATATGATCCGATCATCGATAAGTGTTGAAGTTAAATTAATTATTTTGGTAAACAAAAAAAATATCAACGCTCGTGATTTAATCAAGGACCAAATACAAATGTGGTTGAGTGTTGAGGACCCATGAACAAATCGCGTACAGTAAAAAAAGATTGAGAACAGTTTTCATGGAAGGTGTTTGATATTGTTCTTGAAGAACTTATAAAACCAAAATTTTATGGAAGCATGGATCTAGAGTCGACCCAATGAGTAGTTTATTCTTATGGAAAATTTCGTGAAATAAGAGAATGTATAAATAAATATTCCCAAATCAGAATCGATAGTTTAGTGGTGTGTGTGGGGTGCAAGAAAAGGTAGGAAGCGAAAGTAAGAGAGAAAAGGATTTGAGGAATGTAAGAAGAATGTTGATATAAAGGAAGTGAGAGAGAAGGATATATAACTCTAAGGTTTGAAGATGTGAAATAATGATATAAAAGGAACCGGTATTGGTTTAAGGGTGGTTGGGAGGTGAAAGGTCTAAAGAATCTTTAAATTCACGAAGAATGTAAGATGGTGGATAATATTGTGACCACATAGACAGAGAAGCATATTTGTACAGGTGAAGGCTTGAACAAAACAATAAATCTGATATTATTGGAAGATTGAGGGGATTGGTTTCTCCTGCAGGTTGGTTCCTACAAATATTTTAATTGTAGGTACTAGAAGAGATGAGTTGGTGCTCAACCAAGGGGATTGGTTTCTCCTGTAGGTTCATTCTTGCAAACCTTGTTGTTGATTTTGTGCTCAGTCAAGGATATTGGTGTCTTCAGTAGGTTGGTACTCGCAAATAAAGTAATAGCCAGTTGGTGCTTACAAATATTGTATCAGTAGGTTGGTGCCTATAAGGTCTTATTAAATAATTATTTTGTGTTTTTAACCCATTTGGGTTTTCACATAAAATATATATGTATTGTGACTCTGTTAACATGGTTAGTTCTTTGCATTATTGATTATAATATTTGGGATGATTAATAGAAGTTAAAAGGAGTTTTTACATTGTTAAAATTGCACAACATTGATTCACCCCCCTCTTAGTATTGCTAAATATTCCAAAAATAGGTATCAATGTGATTTCCTTCATAAATATTCTAACTACGGGAAGGTAGATCCCCATGGTACACATGGAAAACCAGGAAAGAAACTCCAAAAACAAGTCTCCATTCTTTGATGGATCATATTATGGATTATGGAGCATTAGAATGAGAATTTATCTACAGTCATTGGGATATGATGTCTAACAGTCAGTAAAGAATGGATACATCACCCTTGAAAGTCAATTCTATGATGTAGCTGCTAAGAAGCTAGGTGAGAATAACTCAAAATCCATGAATGCTATTTTGGATGGATTGGAAAGATCATAATTTACCAAAGTCATGCATTTTGGAACAAAAACAGAAATGTGGGACAAGTTGCAGAATATATATGAAAGGAATGATAAAGTTAAGAAGGAAAACCTAGAAACTCATAGGGGACGATTTGAAAATCTCAAGATGAGAGAATATGAAGATATGACAACCTACTTTCTTCGTGTGGATGAGATTTTTAACACTATCCAAGGAATGGGTGAAGCCATAGATGAAAAATTTGTTGTACAAAAGGTTCTCAGGACACTTCCATCAATATTTTCCCCCAAGATATTTTTCTTTGAAGAAATGAGGGATTTAGATATTCTAACAATGGATGAATTACATGGAATCATAATAGTCTATGAAAGGAGAAATGTGCATGAAAATACATTAAATCATGAGGCTTCATTCAAGGCATCAAAATGAACAAGCTCAAAAGGACACCGAACAAATGACTCCTCTAAAGAATAATCTGATGTAGAGGAAGAAAACTTTGTCAGGAGGCTCAAGAAAGGAACTGGAAAATACAAAGCTAAGATCCCTTTCAAGTGATTTGATTGTGTTAAAGTAGGTCATTTTGTTGCTAAGTTTCCTTACAGAAGGGAATCTAATTTTAATAAAACCAAAGATCACTATATAAGTGACAAAAATGAAGAGAAAAGGAAGAATTACAGGAAAAAGAAAACTGTGTATGCCAATGATGAAGGAAGATCCTCTGATGAAGAAGACAACAACACATAATATTTTTTATTCATGGCCATCAATGAATTATCTGATGATGAAAAACATGAAGACCCTGATGAGAAAGGAGAGGTCAATCTTGAAGGTGAACTAATCTGTGCTCTAAGTGAACTGGAAAACTCAGAGATAATAATGAGTCTCTCAAAGAACAATTAAGAAAATCAAAATGAGAACATCATGAACCAAAAATGGTCAAACTGAAACTATTCATCTGAAAAGATAATTAGAGGAATAAAAAATAATTGAAGAAATATTGGCAAATAAACTCAAAGAAATGGAGGATATATGTCATAAACGAGAGCTTGAAATTGTTTTCCTAAGAAAATAATTATATAAGACAATCTCCCAATTCAATACAAACACGAGGTTTGAAAAGAGCTCAATAGTCCTAGAATACATTCTAAATGTCCAAAGATCATCGTTTGACAGAAATGGTCTTGGATACAAAAACATTAAAAAAAATATTGATTTGGAGATAGTAGAAAGAAGTGGGAATACTCAAAGCTATGAAAATATAATTAGGAGTTCCAATCATAGTGGAAACACTATAAAAATTGAAGCAGATAACAAACAAAAAGAGGAATATTAGCATAAGATCAATTATCTTCCCAACAGAATTGAATTTGAAAAGAGTGCTCCACCCAGAAGACCTCCCACCACAAGAAGTTCTTACAATGATGTCAAGGATGATATGAACAACAAAAAATTTCAAAGGCTTACCAACAAAAATGCTACACCCAGAATACCTCCTACAACAAGGTATCCAAATATGTTTCTTGGTTACTATTTTTTGTGTCATAATTTTGGACATAAAGCCATTAACTTCATGGCCAATACAAGAGATAATTATATGAGAAGTAGAGATACATACAAGACCTCCAGGAATGAATATATAAGCAAAACAACGGCTCAAGAGTTTGTAGACAGAAACTATAATCCTTTTTCTCCACTTATGAACTCCAATATTGAATGTTACAAGTGAAACAATTTTGGCCACAAAGCACATGAGTGCAGAAGCAGACTACAGTCCACAAGACAAAACATGAAAGAGAAATATTTTACGAAACATGAGGAAGAAAACAAAATAGTATAGAAGAGAAAAGAAGATCAACAAAAGGAGGAAGAAAAAAATCTAGCTTTTCTTTCTCAAAGAAACACAAGCCAATTGTATATCGATAGTGGATGCTCCAATCACTTGACAGGAGATCAGAACATATTTTTAACTCTTAAGAAGAAAAAATGAGGCAATGACATGTTCAAAAATGACAATTCTTCCAAAATAATTGGAAAAGGAAAAGTCAGTCTTGGAAGTAAGAAAGCCAAAGAAGAAGATGTATGGTTGATTGAAGATATGAAACAAAATATTCTCAGTATTAGTCAAATATGTGATCAAGGACACACTTTTTTTTTTACTCTCAAAAGTGTGAAATAAGAAGTGAATAATTTGGTAGAACAATTTCTATAGCTCTCAAGACTCCCGATAACATATACATTTTAGATGAAGTAAAAGGAGAAATGTGTTGCATGGGACAAATAGATCAAAGCTAGCATTGGCACAAGAGAATGGGACACATAAAGTTTGACAATTTGGTAAAAATAAGCAAGAATTAGGCTATAAGGGATCTTCCCCTCATTGTAAGACCTTCAGATCCAATTTGAAAACATTGCCAACATGGGAAGCAAACCAGAGTCACCTTCAAAACAAAGGAACATTCAACTTCAAAGCCTTTGAAACTCATTCATATTGATCTTTGCGGACCAACCATAACCAAAATCTTACAAGGTGAGCACTAATTTATGCTAACTATAGACGAATACACTAGAATGACACAGGTTTCCTTTCTAAAGAATAAATTAGAAGCAATTTATAAATTTAAGGTGTTTAAAGAACTAGTAGAAAACAAAATTGATCTTAAAATCAAGTGCTTACGATCAGATAATGGAAGTGATTTTACCTCAAATGAATTTGAAAAATTATGTGAGATGCATGGAATCAAAAGACAATTCTCAGCAACCAGGACACCACTACAGAATGGTGTGGCAAGAAAGAAAACATAGGATCATGCAAGAAATGGAAAGAACTATATTAAATGACTCCAAGCTACCATATATGTTTTGGAGAGAAGCAGTACAGACTGTTGTTCATATTCTAAACATGTGTTTTCTTAGAACAAACCATGATAAAACACCATATGAAATGTGAGAAGGTAGACCTGCAACAATTAATTATCTTAAACTATTTGGGAGTAAATGTTACATAAAGAGAAGTGAACATAATTTGGGTAAATTTGATTCCAAAACTGTTGAAGGAATATTTTTAGGTTACTTATCTAATAGTAAAGCCTATATATCTTACAATCTAAGGTTGTAAAATATAGTAATGAGTACAAATGTGAAAGTAGATGATGAAAAATAACATTTTACAAACCAGATTTCAAAAGAAGCAAAATGCAGAGAAAAAGATGAATATCTGCAAGAAGGACAACATGAAGAGGAACAAGTAGAAAAAGAATCAGAAGAATAAAAAAAAGAAACAAAGGATCAACAAACAAAAGAGGAAGATCAAACAAAAATACGGGACACAAAAACTCCTTCAAGGTATGTACAAAAGAATCATCCTAAAAGAAAAATTCTTGGAAATAGGAGTGCATGAACTCAAACAAGGAGAAGAATAAATAATCAAGTAAACTTTTCCTTACTATATACAATAGACCATCATAAATTTGAAGAAGCCAGCCAAGATGAACATTGGATCAATTCCAGGAATGATAAATTGGACCAAATTGAAAAGAACCAAACCTGGGATCTTATTCCTAGACCCAAGGATAAAAATGTGATAGGCACTAAATGAGTTTTAAGAAATAAACAAAATGAAAATGGACAGGTAGTGAGAAACAAAGAAATATTGGTATGCAAGGGATATCCTCAAATTGAAGGAGTTGATTTTGAAGAAATTTTTTCCCATGTAGCAAGATTGGACGCAATTAGGATGTTTTTGGCGTTTGCTTGCTACAATAACTTTAAAATTTATCAAATGGATGTTAAATCAACATTCCTAAATGGAAATTTAGAAGAAGAAGTATAATTAAACAACCTGGAGGATTTCAGTTATCATAAGATGGAGATTATATGTGTAAACTCAAGAAATCCATCTATGGCCTAAAGCAAGCCCCTATAGCTTGGTACTTTAGACTAGACAAGCATTTATAATAGCAAGTATTTAAAAGAGGATCTATAGACAACAAAATCTACATCAAAAGGGGGACAAAGACATGATAATAATTGTTGTCTATGTGGATGATATGATATTTGGAATTATCGTAGACAAGATAAGAAAAAAATTGTTGAACAGATGCAAAGTGAAATTGATATGTCAATGGTAGGATAATTGCCATTCTTCTTAACACTGCATATCTCTCAATCAAACAAAGATATCTTCATATCTGAATTGAAGTAAATTCAAGAGATACTCAAGAAGTTCAAAATGGAGGATTGTAAACCAATTAGCACCCCTATCACCATGTTTTCATAAATTTCCCCTTGCAGATAGATGAAACCCCCCTTGGATCAAGACCCCTTCTTTGATCCAAGAAAGAAGGAAAACAAATGGTAACTACTTTCCATTTTAACCTATTTCAAAAAACAAAATAATAAGTAAGAGATATATGAATCACCTTTTCACGATTGTTGTCCTCATTGCTCCATCCTTTGACCTTGTTGACCAAGCTCCTAGGCGAAAGATAGGACTTGCAATGAACAGAGAGGAATATGTTGGTTTTGGAGCCTGATTATCTTCCTGATTCAGAGGTCCTTTCTTTCAACAATGTTTATACCCCATGAAGTATTTACACCCCAGAAGTATGTACACTCTTCCACGCGGGGGACTGCAGAGGGGGGTACCCCCTCTGCGGGGTCCGGGGGGGCTATCCCCTCGGCTGGGGGGTTGGGGGCAAGCGAGCCCCCAGTGGGGGTTCAGGGGCAGCGTCCCCCGATGGGGGTTTGGGGGCAAAGCCCCTGAAGAAAAAATTGCCTTATAAAAGTATATTGTAATTTCATTGTAAATCTGGACCGTTCATTATAAGGTCACAGATCTAACGGTAGAGATTATGTTAGGGTTTTTTTCCATAGAATGAAACTCTCTTTTATGAGGGAAATGTATTGCGGCTATGGTTGATGGTGAATATTGTATTCTAAGAGAGGAGACTGTGAGATAAAGAAGAGGAAGTTACAACGGGTTTTGATGTATATTGTATCCCTTCATTTGCTGGATAATAATAAAGGAAGGACCTGGCAATTTCTCTGGTGGACGTAGCCCACACTAGGTGAACCACGTAAATCTAGGTCTCTCTTGTATTGTGTGTCTTCTGTGTTTTGTTTCTGCATTTGTTTTATTTTATTGCTCCGCGGTCCTGTTTTTCTAACAACTGGTATCAGAGCATAAGGTAACTCGTAGGAA
>JZKD02S1966214.1:328856-343251 GCA_000966675.3 Picea glauca
GACATCCCTTTCGGTAATACTTTCTCATTTGCAGAGCTGATATTTGTCTCACTGAGACAGGTTTTCGGATCCCTTGAAGGGTTATCTTTTTCCCTTCTTTACTTACACATTCTAATGTTTTATGGTAATAGTCCAATCTAGCTTTATGGGTGGCTAGACAGTCCATACCAATCAGCAGATCATACGATCCCAGGGGTAATAAGTTAAGGGTTGTTTGGATGGGTAATTTCCCGAACATTAATTGGCAGGCTGGTATAACCTTTGCTACCCTTCTTTTGGTGCCAGTGGATAACTGTACCAACCATGGCTTGGTATGTTTTTGTGGCTGTAGTTTACATTTATAAACAACTTTAGGGGCTATATAACTCAAATTTGAACCAGGGTCAATTAAAACAGACACTAGATGGTTGGAAATCATACCTTCTATTTCCACTACTGAAGCTTGGTGGTTGGCTTGGTTATTATCCAAGGCCGCATAGATTTGTGGCACACTCCTAGCCACATCATTGATGGTGGTAGTTTCCTGGATGTTATAAATCCTCCGACTATTATGTTGTCAATGTGGACAATCTCTCAATAGATGTTCTTCCCTACAACCCCAGCATTTCAAAGGTTCTCTCTTTAGGTTATCAGCCTTCATGGATATGGGTCCAAAATTTTTATTTCCGCTCAAAGAGGGAAAATTCTGTTGGTGCACACTTTGGGTTGGGAAGCTCATTCTTGGGTTCTTCTCATAGTTCGTAAATCCTAGGAATTTAATCCCCTTTTTCTGAAATATTCAACTATTCTTTTGTTTCCATCCTTCACGAGGTTCTGCTCGATGCCCAAACTGTTCATGACAATAGGTTGCCTTTCGAATAGTGCCTTCTAGAGTCTTTGGTTCATCAAATTCAATTATGTTCCGATAGTCCTTAGGTAGTCCACTGATGAAGTGTCTTTGGCTACAATTTGATAAACGGGGCTGACGAGTGACTAAGTAAGTACTCGTGTAGACCTCCTTACTTGGAGTAGAGGACATTAGTTGCCAATTTCCTATGGGAGGAGGAGAGTAACCTTCATCCCTGACTGTAGTGGAGCAAAGAGAAAGAATCTCTCTTAGAGCATCGTGGTCTAGCTCAGGGGTGGCTAGTGGTAAATCCATTAGGAGTGGCTATGCCTATGGTTGGGAGGAAATAGACACCCCTTTCAGCAGTCACTTCACATTCTCCATTTCTGATAAGTATTATCATACTATATATATATATATATATATATATATATATATATTGGACGCGATGATGAAATTTTGTGTTTATGTTTAAGTTCTTCAGTATTTGAAAAATCATTCGAAATGTTCTTTTGCTTCTGTAAAATATTATATTTGTATGATGTTTGAATTATCTCAGTTTAGCTTCTAGAGATTCATGGGATGTGAACCCGTCGGAGAGTCGGGGTAGGATTGAGTGGAATGTCTAAGTCCTGCAAATCCTTTGAATTCTCCTTAGCAGGAATTTCAAGTTCATCTATGTGGGAGAAGGGTGTTTTCCCTTCACACTATCTACAAATATGACTGAGGGATCATGCACATGTCCTTAACCCCTTTGCTACAAAAAGGATTCACGCTAGTCCAAAAGGGGATAACTCTTTTGGCTTCGGGACTTTGAAACTTATGATTCTACAAACCTCAAAAATAGCCAAAGGCTGAAGTCACGAAATCACAAGGGTCATTGATTAAGCGATCCAATGCATATCCCTAACATTTGTTGGATTGGACTTAGGAAGGGAAGCGTTAAGTGCTTTGGTGAAGTCCTACTTCAAGAGAATAGAAGTGGTCTAACACCGAAAAATCCCAAATGTCAGAGCCGTGAAGTAAATCGGGATCATTGAAAATGGAGAGACACGTTTCCATAGATCAACGGTTATCTGGAAGTCCAAGTATTCGGAGATATAGTGACGCACATGTTTCCCCGTATCTCTTCAAGTTGGAGTAAATCTTGGTCGTAGATGCTAGGTACATGTGGTGATAGATCCTGCATGGTCTGGAGGGAAAACCAAGAGGTACACACCAAACTCCTAAATGTCAAACTTTCGAAGTGAAGGGGATCGTCGATCTATGGATCCTTCAAGATTCCTCTGAGTCGTCGATCCAAAAAACCACCCTCGATTCCCCAACCGATCGGGAACCTATCGTGCAGCGACACATTGCCCCTACTTTTCCCCTGTCTAAGGTTGACCGTCAAAATAGAGTCGTTGGATGATAGGATACGTGGCAAGCGATCTAGTAGTCCGTAGACTTAGTACTCTGGGGGAATTTGGCCAAGATTTTTCAAGGTGTGAAAACTCTTGATGTCGTGAATGGCAGAGTAAATATCGACCGTTGGTAGGAAGGGGACACGTGGCACCAGATCCAAGAGTACGAAGACTTGTATTTTCAGGAAATTCACATCGAGAGGAGTCAATAAGATCCAAAGCTTAGAGTCGTGATGTAACGAGGACTGTGGATCTATGGATCCACATGGACAAATCTCAATCGTGAGATTTGAAATAAGTGAGAAGACCATATAATGGGGGTTGACGTAGCTCACTGATGTCATCATTGGGTGATGTGAACTTGCAACTGAGGTGCCACATGTCACACAAATTTGGTAGATTCATAGACCCCTTATGCATATTAGAGCATGACATGTGTCATCCCCTAATGAGAACACGTGTCACCCCTTGACCCTCGTCACATGTCAGCTTCTGGTTCGTGCCTTCATGGATGACATGGTTAGTAGCGTGCTCAAGACTCTAGGAGTTTGGATAAATTTGGGATTTTGTAAGATGTGGGGTGTGGGGTGTGGTAGAATATAGGAATGTCCAAAATAAAACATTGAACGTCGATTGTTGAAGGGCCAAGGCTACGTGGCGATATTTCATGAGTTTTGTGCATAGTATGGTAAAGAAAGGTACAATGAGGATCGTCGATCATCGAATGTTGAAAGTTCAACGACAATCGTCGATCGTCAAAATGCAGAAAATGTAGAACAAAGACCATTGATTGTCGATTGTCGAACGTCGAAGAAGGGACATTCAAAATTAAACATTGAATGCCAAAGTCCCCTTTTTTACAATGGGATCTTGGTGGAGGAAGTGGACCATTTATTTCCTCCGTCGATTCTATGATCTAGGAATTCAACAACATTGTTGGAACTCTTGAAGTCTGGGAGTTCCGAAGTGTTGAAACCTTTACTAAACAGACTCTTAGCTCCTGGTTTTCAGCCCTAGGTCATGCGGAGGAACACACTAGTTGGTTTAAGCATGTAGTGGGAGATGTAAACTTTGAGGGAGCAGAATAAGATGGTTTTTCTTAGTGAGGGACCGAAAATCAACCAAGGAAGAGAAAAAATTTGATGCCCCATCCCTAGAAAGGGTATTTAAGGGGTTGGATGTGTTACAAATTTGTATCAGAGCATGGCAACAACACTTGGCCTTCTTGGGCTCATGCATGAGTTGCATAAAAATATTATTAGAGAACTTATGGGGTAACACCCTACCTTACCCCCCTTCTATAAGAAACTTGTCTAAACCTCTATTGAAGAGAGGAACGAAACCTTCTACCATTGATAGATGTTTTGGAAGTTTGCACTGTAGGTTGCTAATGTTTCCAAATAAAGAACTGACTTCCCCTTCCAATGATATGTGTTGTTCATGAATTGGTAGATTAATAACTAACAAAAAAAATTTTATCAACACTCAAGAAGTCAGTGAATAATATGATAACTACAACGTAAAGGATGGTAACACATCAGGAGTTGGGGGAGAGCTCCCACAATAGAGAGGAAGAATCTGATGAAAGGAGGGTAGTGGAAACCCCTCTAGATTTCGCCGAAACTATAAGAATCCTCATGGAAGAATTAGAGAGTTATAAGGATGACAATGAAAGGATGATCAAGGAGTAGGAAAAGAAGACTAAAATTAATGCAGTCCTACTGCAAATTCTATCAGACATACAAAGGCAATTGCAATATGTTCCAGTTTCCAATCATGTGGACAGGCATCATACTAAGAAAACTCCAAGTCCACCTGAGATACAAAAGCATGGTCCTGAAAGTGGCCACACCAGGAGGATCACCTCAAAAAAGGGCCAACATGGAGCCAAGAGACATTCAATGGAAGATTCCTCTGGTGAGGACACTGACAACTCCAAGGAATCTTCTAGTGGAAAAAACAGTTCCCATTCCCAGATGAGAAGAAAGAAGAGGAAACAATCCAAGAGTCGTGACCCTGAAGAGTTCAAGAAAGCCAAACCACCCACCTTCAATGGAGAGATCAAGAAGGGGGAAGAAGAAGAAGTTTGGCTACTCGGTTTGAAGAACTACTTCAGATTACATGACTACTCTGAAAACTTAAAGGCTCGGATAACCATCTTCAACCTGAATGGGAAAGCTTCCATTTGGTGGGAGGACCTTAGGAATGCGAAAGGAATCCATGAGAAGGAATTGTCATGGAAACACTTTGAGAAATACTTCAAGAAGAAGTACATGTCAGAAAAGTACTTTGATGGAAATACCAAGGAGTTCTATGGACTCAAGCTGGGACAACTCACCATAGATGAATATATAAACAAATTCCTTGAGATGATGAGGTATGTGCCCTACATAAAGGATGAAAAAGTAAATATGAAACGATTTATTAGTGGATTACCTCATTCCTACAAGGAAAAAATTCAGTTTGATGAGCCAAATACTTTAGAAGATACTCTTAGAAAAGTAAGGTATTGCTATGAGCAATTCAAGAATAATATAGAACCCCATGAAGATTGGAAGAATAAAAAAAATTCAGGAATCAAGAAGAAGGGGTTTAAATCCTCGAGATTTAAGAACCATGGTAAGAGCTCTAGGATGAACCTTCCTGCCAGAAGTGTGTATCAGAATTTTTTTCCATCCCAGAGTGGAAATAAACCATTCAGAGCAGCTCCAAGTAAGACTGATAACAAGAAGAGGGAAGCCTTTAAATGTTGGGGTTGTGGAGAAGAACATTTGTTGAGAGACTGTCTAAATAGGAAACAAAACAATGGGAGGTTCTACAACATCCAAGAGGCTACCACAGTCAATGATGTAGCTAGGAGAATGCCACAAATTTATGAAGCCTTGGATAATAGATAAGTTGACCACCAAGATTTAGTGGTGGAGATGGAAGGTATGATTGCCAACCATCCTGTTTCCATTTTAATTGACCCTAGTTCTAATCTGAGTTATGTTGCCCCTCAAAATGTTGAGAAATGTAAATTGCAACAAGTTAAACATGTTGAATCATGGCTTCTACAACTAGCCACCGGAACCAAAATAAAAGTAACATATGTCATAATAGCATGCCAATTTGTTATAAATGGGTTTCCCACCCAAGCAAACCTAAACATACTTCCTCTATGACCTTATGACCTGTTGATTGGCATGGACTGGTTGGTTTCCCACAAAACCAAGTTGGACTATTACAGTAAAACTTTGGAGTGTGAAAATGATGGAGGAAAAAGGGTAACCCTACAAGGGATTCAAAATCATGTCTCTGTGAGACAAATATCATCCCTCCAACTGAAGAAGTATTGCAGAAATGGATTTCCCTTGTATGCAATACAAGTACTAAAATCTGTTGAGAATGAAAAATCCATCCTAGAGAACCATCCCATATTAAGATAATATAAATATGTATTCCCAGAAGAGGTACGAGGTCTACCTCCAAGAAGGGATATTGACTTTTCAATAGAACTTGTACCAGGAATAGTGCTAATGTCTATAACACCCTATAGAATGAGTACACTAGAGTTAGTTGAGCTCAAACTACAACTGAAGGAGATGTGGGACAAAGCATACATTCAGCCTAGTGTGTCTCTATGGGGAGCACCATCCTTGTTTGTGAAAAATAAATATGGCACACTCGGACCGTGCATAGATTATAGACAACTCAATAACATGACCATCAAGAATACGTATCCCTTTCCAATGATCAATGACTTGTTTGACCAATTAAGGGGTGCTACCATATTCTCCAAGATTGACTTGAGATATGGATACCATCAGTTCCAAATTAAATATGAAGACATCCACAAGATAGCCTTTAGGACAAGATATGGTCACTATGAATTTGTGGTGGTGCCATTTTGGCTTACCAATGCACCAACCACTTTTATGCGCTTAATGAATAACGTATACATAAATTTCTTAGACAGGTTTGTGTTTGTTTTCATTGATGATATCCTAAACTATTACAAGAATAGGGAAGAGCATGAAGAACATCTCAAGCTAGTACTCCAAGTTCTAAGAGAACATTAGCTCTATGCTAAGCTTAGTAAGTGTGATTTTTTCCAGAAACAAGTCCATTGCTTAGGCCATGTTATTTCTCGGGAAGGAGTGGAAGTTGATCCTGACAAGATTAAATCCATCATGGATTAGCCTACCCCAAAGGATGTATCTGGTATCATATCCTTTATGGGCATGACAGGATACTATAGGATATTCATAAAAGAATTCTCCAATATTGGTTGCCCAATCACCTCCCTTCAGAAAAAGGCGGTTAAATTTGTTTGGACATCATAATGTGAAGAAATATTTCAAGAGATGAAATACATTCTAACCAATGCACATGTACTAAATATTTCAGACCCAAACAAGGACTTCCTTGTGTGTACAAATGCTTGGAAGGAAGGGCTCAGAGTTGTCCTTATGCAAGAAGGACATGTGATTTTCTATGAATCCAGAAAATTGAATGAGCATGAATTCAATTATGTGGCCCACTATTTGAGATTGGTTGGCATAGTGCATGCTTTAAAAATGTGGAGGAATTACCTCTTAGGTAGAAGATTTGTACTTATGACAGACCATAGTGTGTTGAGGTATTGTTTTGACCAACCAAAACTCAATGTGAGACAAGCTTGGTGGATGGCTCTCCTTAGTGAGTTTGATTTTGAAATCAAACATCTGAAAGGAAAGGAGAATAGGGTGGCTTATTCCCTTAGTAGAAGTATGAAAGTAGTTCACTTTCCAGTTGTAAGCACCAGTGAATCATACATGAAAGAGAGGGTCAAAATTGCACAAGAAACAAATGTGTGTTTCAAGACTGTGACATCATACCTAAAGCAAGAGCCCACAAGGTTGACGTACGAAGGCTATCATATGCTTAATTATGGCCTACTGACCTAAAAGGGCAGATTGTAAATTCCAAATTGTGACGACTTGAAGAGGTTCATAATGGATGAACTACACAAAAGACCATATACTGGTCATCCTGGTTATAAGAAACTGATCATGGACACGAGGAAACTATTTTGTTGGACTGGATTGAAAAAGAACATAGTTGATTACTTAGCTAAGTGTCTATAATGTCAGCATGTCAAGGTAGAGCGCCGACACCCAGCAGGGCTATTGCAGCCCTACCAATTCTCGAATGGAAATGAGAAACCATCTCCATGGATTTCATCACAGGATTACCAAGATCAACCAAACATAATGATGCCATCATGGTAGTTGTGGAAAAACCAAGAAAGGATTCTCACTTCATACCCGTCAAGTCAAATTGCAAGGCAATAGTTATTTCCATCATGTTCATGAAATAAATATTTAGAATTCATGGCATGCCTGAGGAAATTATATCCGACAGAAATACCAAATTTACTTCCAACTTTTGGAAATCTTTGTTTGTTGGTTTTGAAACAAAATTGCTCTTTAGTACATCCTATCACCCTCAAACTGATGGGTAGATAGAGAGGGTATACCAAGTGTTAGAAGACATGTTGAGGATTCATGTAATGCATAAACCTAAGAAGTGGGAGGACTACCTACCACTGGTATAATTTGCTTACAACAATTGCTATCCAGAGTCATTAAAAATGAGCCCTTTTGAAGCCCTCTATGGAATGAAATGCAACATTCCAATAAGCTAGAACAACCCAGTAGAAAGAGTTAAAATTGGGCCAAATATGCTAAAGGAAATGGAACAACAAGTGATTCATATCAGGCAAAATATGAAGATAGCCCAGGATAGACAAAAGAGCTATGCAGACATGAAAATGACTCCTATGGAGTTAAAAGAAGGGGATCATGTGTATCTTCGAGTTAGACCCAGGAAAAAATCTTTGAGGATGGGAACTTGTGCCAAGATGGCACCTCAGTATTGTGGACCCTTTGAAGTTTTGGATAGAGTGGGACTAGTATCCTATCAGCTAGCACTTCCTCCCACAGTGAAGGCACGTAATGTTTTCCATGTTTCTTTATTAAAGAAGTATGTACATTATTCTAATCATATCATTGATTGGTCTGTGATTCAGGTGGAACCCGGGGGAGAATTCCTCGCAGAACCTCAATGCGTAATAGACAGGAAGGAAACCCCACTCAGGAACAAAACCATTGCACAGATCAAGGTGTAATGTAAACACTTTGGCCCATATGAGGTTACATGGGAAATGGAGGATTCCATGAAACAGGCATATCCATTTTTGTTTACTGTTGTACGTACATAGCACATCAATAGATAGAACATCGAGGACGATGTTCCTTTAAGGGGGAGGGGATTGTAATACCCTTGTTTCCCCAAAATTGTAAATATAACTATAACTGACCAAGAGACTATGGAAGACTAAATTTGTGTGAATGTTTGATTTGATGAACCTTTGTATAAAAGGGTCAATGTATAAATTTTTTGTTATTAATAGAAATTGAATATGTGTTGCACAACTACTGAAATGAGGGGGAGTTTGCCAAGATAGACCATGGATGTTATGAGGGAGATGGTGAGGGGAAACCAAGAATGGTTGAGATTACCCTCACAAGACCAGTACCTACTGGGTGTAAATTCTCAATAGTCCTCTGACCCATAAATGAATCACCAGTCAGGATCGTAGTTGGAAGGCCATCCTCAAGAGTTAATGAGGAGATAGGGTAGGGTACCCATCTATAAGGCTTCCAGGCCTAACCATGAATTGGGATTCGAACCCATGCAACCTTGTCAAGGAAATCAAGAAAGGAGGTAATTCAGGGGACAGAGATAGATCTGAAATATAACAGAGTAGAGAGAACGATCTCAAGGAGAGAAGAGCAACATGTTTTCGACTCTGGAATAGAGAGAAAAGATGAGAATCAAGCTCATTTTTGGCTAAAAGAAGCCATGGGCAGGGTTTGGCTACAAGATGATAAACGGGCCTGACAAGTGACTGAGGAAGTACTCATGCAAACCTCCTTGCTTGGAGTAGAGGAAACTAGTTGCCAATTTCTTGTGGGAGGAGGAGAGTAACCTTTGTCCCTAACTGTAGTGGAGAAAAGAGAAATAATCTCTCTCAAAGCATCATGGTCTATCTCGACTGTGGCTAGTGGTAAATTCGTCAGGAGTGGTTGTTCCTATGGTTGGGAGGAAACAAACACCCCTTTTAGTAGTCGCTTCACATTCTCCATTTTTGATAAGTATTATCACACTCTGTGTATATATATATTGGACACGATGATGAATGTATGTTTTTATGGTTAAATTCTTCAGTATTTGAACAATCATTAGAAATGTTATTTTTCTTCTGTAAACTGTTATATTTATATGATATTTGAATTATCTCAGTTTAGTTGCTAGAGAGTCAGGGGATGTGAACCTGTCGAAGAGTCGAGGTAGGATTGATTGGAACGTCTAAGTTCTGCCAATCCTTTGAATTTTCCTTAGCAGGAATTTCAAGTTCATCTATGTGGGAGAAGGGCGTTTTCCCTTCATGCTATCTACCCATCTGACCAAGGGCTCATGCCCATGTCCTTAACCCCTTTGCTGCAAAAAATATTTGTGCTTAGACCACAAGATTTTCCAAGAGACCCATGTGACCAGGGCCTGGGAACCCTACGCTAGTCCAAAAGGGGCTAGCTCTTTTGGCTTCAAGACTTCGGAAATTATGATTCCACAACCCTCGAAAATAGCCGAAGGTCGAAGTCACGAAATGACGAGGGCTATCAATCTAGGGATACAGTGTAGATCCCTCTTAGTCGTTAGATCGGACTTAAGAAGGGGAGCGTTAAGTGCTTCGGTGAATTCCTACTTCGGGAGAATAGTAGTGGTCTAACGCCAAAAACTCATGATTGCTAGAGTCGCGGAGTAAATCAGGACCATTGAAAATGGAGGAACATGTGTCCACAGATCAATGGTTATCTGGAAGTCCGGGTATTCGGTGATATAGGGATGTGCCAGTTTCCCTAGATCTCTACAATCTGGAGTAAATCCTAGCCGTAGATGTTAGGTACACGTGGCAATAGATCCAACGTGGTCCGGAGGGAAAGCCGGGAGGTACACGTCGAACTCCCGAATGTCAAACTTCCTAAGTGATGAGGACTGTCGATCTTCGGATCCTTCGGGATTCCTCCCAGTCATCGATCTAAGAAACCACCCTCGATTACCCAACCGGTCGGGAACGCATCGTGGAGCGATACATGGCCCTTACTTGTTCCATGTCTAAGGTTGACCATGGAATTAGAGTCATCGAATGAAAGGATAAGTGAAAAGTGATCCGGTAATCTAGAGACCTAATACTCCGGGGGTATTTTGGCCAACATTTTTCAAGGTGTGAAAAATCCCAAAGTCGCAAACGACAAAGTAAATCTCAACCATTGGTAGGAAGGGGAAACGTCGTGTCAGATATGAGATTCCAGAGACTTGGCTCTTCGAGGAATTCGTGTCGAGAGGAGTCAGTAAGCTCCGAAGCCCAGAGTCGTGAAGTAATGAGGACCGTGGATCTATGGGTCCACGTGGACAAATCTCAACCGTGAGATTTGAAAGAAGTGAGAAGACCATATGATGGGGGTTGACGTGGCTCACTAACGTCATCCCTGGGTGATGTGGACCTGCAACTGAGGTGCCGCATGTCACCCATATTTGGCAGATTCACAGACCTCTTATGCATATTAGAGATTGACATGTCTCACCCCCTAATGAGGACACATGTCACCCCTTGACCCTCACTGTGTGTCAGCTTCTAGTTCATGCCCTCCTAGCTGACATGGTTGGTGACGTGTCCAAGACTCCAGGAGTTTGGATAACTTCGGGAGTTCGAAAGATGTGGGGCATGGTACAATATAAGAACATCCAACATAAAACGTCGAACACCAATCGCCGAAGGGCCAAGGCTACGTGGTAATATTTCAGGAGTTCAAGAGTTTTGGGCATAGTATGGTAAAGGAAGGTACATTAAGGATCACCGATCTTCGAATGTCGAAAGTGTGACGACGATCGTCGATCATCGAAACGTCGAAAACATAGAACAAAGACCGTCGATTGCCGACTGTCGAACACCGAAGAAGGGATGTTCAACGTAAAACATCGAATGCCAAAGCTCCCTTTTGAACCTTGGGATCTCGGGACAGGACGTGGATCGTTGATTTCCTCCGCTGATTCGACGATCTGGGAATTCGACAACACCGTTGGAAATCCTAAATTCCAGGAGTTTCGAAGTGCCAAAACCTTTGCTAAACAAACTCTTAGCTCCCGGTTTTCATCCCGAGGTCACGAGGAGGACCCTGCTAGCTGGTTTAAGCACGTACTGGTAGATGTAAACTCCGGGGGAGAAAAATATAGTAAGGGACCGAAACTGAACCAAGGAAGAGCAAAAATTTGATGCCCCATCCTTAGAAAGGGTATTTAAGGGGTTGGTGTGCTACATCTCACCTCAATTGTTACCTTTTCTCTGTAAACATTGGTTCAACACAGGGTGTTAGTGGGACAACTATAGGATGAGGTAAATTTTCTAAGAAGGCAAGGGGAAACTATACAACCACAATTGGAATAAAGGAAGGCAACATTTGAGACTTCTACTCTTGATATGGATTGGGGCTGCTCATTCAGACAGGAGGCGAAGAGGTTGAGGACACTGCCATATTTGAATGTAGTAGTGACACCTCCAAAAGAAGAAGATCTGAAAAGAGAAGAGGTCTAGAATGCTTATGTCTTAGCATTATATATGTTTTTTTATTTTTATTGTATATTCTCGGTATTTTCTAGTGGATATACTTAGTTAATTATAATAATAGCACCAGAAAAATATAGAATTTTAGGAATAGTATGAAAATTTAGAATATAACTAAAGTACTAAATATAACGCTCTTTTTTAATGAATAAAATTCTTCAACTCTTGTAATATATTTTTTTAATCAAAATTCCTTAATATTCTATTTATTAGTTATTTTATATATTTTTTAATATACTAAATATAAATTAAGATGAATCAATATTAATATTATAATTATTACCAAACTAAACTAAACCTCTCATTAAAGAAAAATAACAAAGTTGCATAGCAATAGGCATTTGGATTTATGAATGCAACTTGTCCTAATAAAAATTATCACCACAACTAAAGTTTATTAATATTCTTCAATCCACTTCACCTAATGAAAAATAAATTTATTTATTATTTTAAAGAAAAGTTATGTAGTTATTATTAGTCCCTCTATGGGACTATAGCAATGAATTTGTTTTTGATGTGACATTGATGTGACATTAATTTGATTTTTACCATAAATTTGTGTATGCAATGTAATGTTTAACATAGGAAAACAAATATATATTTTTGGATATAATAAAAATATTTGTGTTTCTCATTTCTAATTGGTTGATAGAATTGAAGTATTATTACTCCTTTCTCTTCTTTCAATATGTAGAATTAATTAAATAATCAATGAATTTCACCAATCACCACATCTAAATATAAAAAGTTGTACTATCTATTTATTATTATGCATTATTATACTTATATTATATTTATTATCTAATATATTATTTATTATTATATTTATTATATTTATAAATAACAAACAACCTTCAATTATTATCTTTTGACGAAAAACATTCATTACTTGTGCATTTAGTTATATTAAGTTTCATTGTTCAACATGTATTTTCCAACTAACTTGTCAGGGACTGAGTTGGCATGCAACCATTGTTTTTAATAAACAACACATATATTTTGTATTTTTAAAAAGTTACTTTATTTATTAAAATATAATGAATAATTCTAGTCCAAAGTTAAAATTGAAAATGACGAGGTGGTAAAGATAAAATTTACAAATAACCACTATATATATATATATATATATATATATATATATATATATATATACGAGTTTTTAAATAATATTGTTTAAAAAAATCAGAAAATGACTAGATGGTAAAGATAAATTTTACATATTTAAAGAGGTTAAACTAGACTTGAGAATAGTACATGGTTTCATGTATGGGATTAAGGTTAGATGTAACTAAAAAGTATATGATTTCATAGGAAGTATATATACATTGAAACCATCTTTTGGTTCTCAAGTAAGATCTAAAACTACTTTTGAATGACTAAAAGTTAGTCTTTCTTGGATGTAAGAAAACATCTTATAGGTCCAAGAGCCAAAGGCATTTGGTAGGAGTTAAAGTCTCCACCTTATGAACAATCAAGAGATCATTTCAAGTGACATGGTTTTCCTTGAATAAAGATGATGAATCACCGCTCTTCACTATTGATTACAATCTAGTTATGATAGACAATAAGTATCCTCACCATGACAATCTAATTATAATAAATTTATACCACCTTCAAAGAAAATGAAACTCTTGACACCCATTCCTTCACCAAAGACTGTATATAATGGTTAAGTATAGGAAAAAACGTGTAACAATAAGACTAAAAGAAACCAATAGATTTCTTAGTTGTGTGGATTGTTAATTTCAATATATAGTCTAATAAATTACTTTTAAGTTGTCAATTGAATTTTGATTGGATGGTTGTGAGGAATGATTGTTATCCTCTCCACCCAAATTCAATTCCCATAAATAACATAATAGGCTCACAATGAATATATTGTAATCTCTTCAAACCTAATTTAATTTAAAACTTATTACAAAGTTGCCAAAATAAAACCTACCAGAAAAATAACTCAGAAGAAAGATTGCTCCTTACTTAGCCCACTCTGCTTTGTGGCATTTGTGCACATGTATAAACTTCTTTGTGGCATTTGTGCACATGTATAAACTTCTTAAGCACGTGGAGATTTTAACAACGCCATGACGTCGGGAAACGTACGTTACGGCCATGCTTCTTGGAGAATGGTTGAGTGGCTTGGCACATCTATATAATTTTGTGTCCGGGCTACGGAAGCACGTGGGCTCTGCGTTTGTCGGCGACAAAACCGCGCGCTACAGTGCTACTGTTCTTCTCACCCAATGATTTCCTTGGCAGCTTATTTCTACGGAAAGGTTCCTGCCTGTGCTACTGTTCATCTCACCCAATGATTTCCTTCGCAGCTTATTTCCACTGAAAATTTTCTGCCAGTGCTACTGTTCATCTCAGCAAATGATTTCCTTCGCAGCTTATTTCCACGAAAAATTTCCTGGCCCATTTTAACCAAATTCTAATCTCTCCGTGTGTGGCCGGGGCCAA